>JXPX01014912.1:2178-13854 GCA_001047195.1 Sarcophagidae sp. BV-2014
AAATTTAAAAAATGCAAACCATTCCATAGTAGTTGAGTGTTATGATATGTTCCTTTTAAATTTTGTTAATCTTTTTTTTCCTTTACTCTTAAGCCTGTAGCAAAAGACTTCGTTTTACTACTCGCGAAATCGTTTAAATTTGTATAAAAAGATCTAAATACTCTAAATTCTCAATTATTTATTAAAGCTTGAATCAAATATATATATGTTCACTTTCTAGAATTAGAATGTTTGATAATACCAATAAAACGGGACGAAACTTTTAAAGGTATGTACTTTATATAATAAATTATAATATTAACAATAATTTCTGACAATGTAAACTGACTTAAATCTGACAGAGAAAAACATTTTATTTACATACTTAGTTTAAAGAAAAATATTTAATCATATAAAAATTACTCAGATATAAATTGAATCCACGTTAGTCGTTAATCGGCGGTTTTATTGAAAAATTCAATCAAATAGATTCATGCGGTGAATATGTCAGTGAAAACTTTTAAAAACAACAAAATTGCAGATCTTACGTTGACAAAAATTGCTTCACATTAAAGATTTCTAAATGAAAAGCTTGTACGAAACCAATGATAATGCTTTCAGGAGGACATGTTCATCCACCCCCAAAAATTTTTTATAAACTTATTGATGAGAGTCTATATAGACAATGCTTTGCGTATTATGTTTCAGATAACTAACTCTAAATATTGTTTTTACAATATAATAAAGGTTTGTGCTAGTTTCAATGTTAATTTCAAAGCTCGAATATATATTTTGGACGACAGATCAAAATCACATCGAAAATAGCTAACAGTATCATACCGCAGATGAAATTAATGCGAAAACTTCTTTGTGAAATTTCTCATAAGTGTATGTTTAAAGTTACGAACTATAAGAGTACGTTTTTACAATTAATTTATTTTCTTTGTTCTAACCGCCACTTATTTGTTTATATTTGTAAATACATGATGAATACGTTAGGAAAAGTAGATGCAAGGCAAAAAACTATCCGTGAATGATTAAAACACTTACGGATTAGCTGTTTTAAACAAATACAATTAATTAATAATGCGTTAAAAAGTTGATTTAATTTCAGTTTCGAGCGCTTCATTATTTTATAGCAATTTGTTCAAAGCCGGTATAGAAGATTAATGATGTGGCCTCAGTATACTAGTAATAGTTACATACATAAAATCTGCAGGTTGTCTTGCTCTCCATCAAATACAAATGGTTTGTTACTTTCTGCCGACTTGTCCGATCGATTGATCGTCTCTTCCTTAGCCGCCTGTTTATTGTATTATTTCGTAAATAAAAGATTTTCTCTATCTATTGATGTTGGCGGCATGTAGCACGCTGAGCAAACATACATTTTCATACAACACATAATACAATTTATTTGTATTTTTGTTATTGGCTTTGTTGGCTTAAATACCTGTTTATATATACCTATTAACACAAACGATTAATACTTTCAAACGCACACAAGACGCACGTTGGGACCTACATACAGTCATTTTTGTAAAAACATCAACTCGGGTAAATCTAAAAAACTCTTAAAACCATCAACTATTATTGGTGATTGCCGGCCAAAAATTTATTATTTTATAAATTATATATATATTCATCCTCAAACGAAGTCATTAATTTTTCATTAAATTTATGAAAATCATAAGCATAGTACGAAGATTAAGATTTATGTCATGAAATACAAAAAATATTTAAAATTGAAGAATATGTAGTAACAAAAATTCGGAATTTGCTTTGTATAAAACAGATGATAAATTAGGCTTGTGTCAAACTTATCTCAAAAATACTAACGTGATGGTATTAAATGGCACTACCTTAGTAATCTGAAACTATAGCGTTATATACCGTGATGCCCGGAAAATTAGAAGCTAAAACCAAAAGATAAGGATATCAATAAAATAAATTTTTTTTATGTTATTGATAATGTTAAGTTTTGTTTTTCACATTTCCAAATTTCAAGTTTTTTGTTAGTGCGATTTATTTCACGATCAAATTTCTTTTAACAATATAAAGAACGTGTAAATATTCATTTAGAGCTCACAATGAATATTCACTGCAACATATTCTCGATAGTAATTATTTTGAGTAAAAGGATTTGAGTGGCTAATTTTTAGTACAGTCGCTCACCTTTACATCATGAGAACTCTCGAAAAGTTACTAAGCTCTGCCTATCATAACATATTCTCGAAATATATTTTAATTAATAATTATATAGCATAGAAGATAGCACGCTCAAGTATCCCACTTCGCCCATTTTTGCTATCATAACACTTCTGATATATAATATTAAATATTTACTTTATATGAGATCTGCGACGCCTACTTGCCTAGAGCCTCCAATTTTTCGTTTGATTACACATTAGTAAAATATTTACTATTACACTGCTTTAATGCTCTTCGTACCACAACAGTCAAGATATATGATGTTATTTTATTTATGTTGGACAGGCCAAGCCTTCCTAGAATATAAATGTTGTAAAGACTAATATAGACTACTACATTTCTAACGAAACTTTTTATCACATTGGTTAGATTATGAAGAGAACACATACTTTTGGCATTAGTGTGCCCGATAGAACTTCGCTACGACTAACAGAAAGGTATTTGTTCTCTCAATTCAAATAATTTTTGTGTATGGGTGGTGTCACACCCACTCACCCACTTCGTATACTATATTAAGATATATATATTTAAGATAGTTTTCCGTTTTCTTTGTATTTTTTAGAATTATAATTCTAGATAGAGGTAATATTTACTGGATGATAAAATTTTGAAGTTTATCATCTGTATAGCGAAATTAATAGCTCATCTGAATGTACTGCACTTGAATACGATTGGCGACACATTTTGTTTGAATTATCATTTACACTGACACATTATGAAGGCAAATAATGCAGATATAATGTGATTTCAAAATTCATTAAAGGTTTTATGACATAGAAAGGTACTTGTTACTTGTCGTAGAAGTTTTTTTCAATCTATGGAAACTTTTACTTATGGAACTTCTAGTTTTGGAGAATACATTTAATATTTAAGAGTTATATATGTTAAATAACAATTTCAATAATACCCTGGAGGATTATATTCAACCTAATGCTACCTTCACGAATTATTTACATTGTGCAAGCGCTTTATACTAGTTGTATTGCTGTGTTAATTAGTAAATTAAGGTACAACACAGATTTTGGATAGTTGATTTGTTTATTTTGTTAAATGTGTTTGACAAGTTGAGATTTGATTTCTGTAACATTCATGGCAGCAAATGAGTAGCTGGACTCAAGTTTGAGTTAAATTCTTAATAAAGGTACATATCATAAATTTCGGTTTTCCCAAAATGAGTAGAACCAAAACCTTCAATTTTCCCATTTCGTGAAATCTGAAAAGTTATGCAAATAGTGCAATTGTAGTTATTGATATTGATGGCGCTGCGTGATAATAAATATTGGTTTAACCAGACATGCAAAAATGTAGCCTGATCCAGAAAGGAATCATTCAGTAATTGGCGAGTATATAAAAACACGTATACTGTATGGATGAGTAAATGTGTAAATATATTTAGACGTGAAAAGATTTGATATTATCAGCGTTTTCATGTTAAAGTAATTGCTGCTTGACGGGACTGTAAGACCTTTTATAATTATATTAAATAACCCAACCATTTTAAAGAATGATCAGTTTAATGACCCTGAAAATTTTAGGAAACTGTTTCTTACTATTTAGTAATCAACTATTGCTCGAGCATGAAAGAGTACCACACCACAAGATATTCTCTCGAAATAGGTCAGTTTAAATGGTTATTCATATGCCCCAATGGCATATCGGCACTGGTACGGAAACAGTGTTCCGTATCGCCCTCGATGTTATCGTCTTCATTATATTCTTTTTAAATGGTTCGTACATTGCAGGTATATTTCTGTCATGTTGGAAAATTTTTAACATGTAGCCAATCCTTAAAAATGTCTGCAGCATCTTGATAAATACTCACCAGATGCTATTTTCTCTACGGTCTTAAAAGTGATGGAGGGTATGGTAAGCATAATCTTGCAAACTATTAATATAACAACATACTTCTTCAAAATCAACAGTGTGATTTCCGTAGAGGTCGTTGGTTTTCATTCGGAGCATTGGATTCTGTCCATTCATATATTTTGTGAAAGCAACCACTTTGCTCTAGATATTACAAAGGCATTCGATAGAGGCAAATAGCAATTGTGTCAAAACTTGTAGCTTTGCAGTAGGTAACATCTTCCGTTTGACAGCTAGCTTCCTCAGGGAACACAATATAAAGATTGTTATAGAAGGGATCTCTTCCAACGAGTTCCACTTAAGAGCAGATGTACCGCAAGGATTGGGTTTTGCTCCTTCTCTTTTTCTTATATGTATAAATGACTTTCGGTATGTAAACTTTTACAGATGATAGCAACATTTTCCTCGGATTATAGAAAAAGCTTCGTGAAAGTAAGAGGCAAAAGGCAAATTATAAATGACTCGCTGAACCAGAGCTTATTACAATATCGAAGTGAAGTTGAGCGAATATCGTCGATTTTAAGCTTTAAAGATCAATTATTTCAAGATCAAATATATTTTCCCGATCATAACACAATGTAATGCATTATTAGGGGCAACTCCTAAGTATTGTTATAATAATAAAAAAATGTATGCTTTAAATAAAAGTGATTTGTTTTAAGTAACTGTTAACTCGAGTTTTTAATTAAGTGCAGCTGTATCGGTCGTAATGTCGTTCGTTGGTTATTACATTATATGATTTATATTCATATTTTATATATATTCGCATAGGTTTTTACGGAAATAAAAATGTACTCTCTCCACTCTTATATTAATAATTATATGCACTCTCTAAAACGACTGCGAGTAGGAACTTAACTTTTTTTGATTCTCTTTTATCAACTGATTATTATCGGTTATCGAAAAATAAATTAAGTTTAGCTTTAACGTGAACAGCAGAANTTTGTTTGATATATTCTCAAGATATAAACAAAAAAAATCAACTGATTATTATCGGTTATCGAAAAATAAATTAAGTTTAGCTTTAACGTGAACAGCAGAACTGGATACTTATTTGTGTGGAGAATGACATGCAAAATTCTAATATCTAACTTGTCTGTTTTTTATAAGCAGTTTTGCATTACATTTAGTCATTATACTTTTATATGTAAAAAACATTTATTTATTTACATTTAAGAAATTTGTTGTAATTCAACAGACCTTTCCTTGTTTTGTTGCACTCCAGGAGAAAATTTAATTGTTTGATATACCCTACCGATATTTTTTAAAATTAAATCAGGCATATTTGGTAATCATTGGGTTAGTTTGCCAAAGCCTAATATATATATATATATATATATATATAAATATATANATATCGATATGTACTTATTTAATATATTTATATAATTTGAATATCTCAATGACAAAGATTATATATATATATTTATATATATAAATATATATATATAATCTTTGTCATTGAGATATTCAAATTATATAAATATATTAAATAAGTACATATCGATATATAAATGTATATATATTTCAACATGTTACTAACGAAATAAACAACTTTTTTATAATTTTCTGCACAATATTTATTTTATATAATTATTATTGGTTTACCGATTTATTCAAAAATTCATTAATAATTATAAAATTTCCTTTCTTATAATTTGTGTATTTAAATCGGTGTCAACATTCTTATTATTTTTTATTATCGTGTTAATCGGTTACTAAATAAATTTAAATTATAATTTTACACAAATTTTACAGTAACCTTTCCAACAGTCTCTGTGTAAAACCCATCACAATATTGAAGGGAATAAATAACTTAAAATACGTTACAACCATACTTTTAAACAACTGACCTTGGAAACTTTACATAAATTCTATTTAAATTTCTTTAGTTTATGTTTATTTAGCTTCTTCAGTAGCCCTTTTTCATGCTTTATGCAAGTTTAAGCTCAAAATGCAAATGGGTAAACTCTTAAAACATACTAACCACATGAGTACACTACATAAGCACATACAAATTAACTGTTGTGAGGCTTATAAAAACACAATTGCTCAAAAAAATGTGAGCATTGTGGTTGGTTGTAGGTTCGATACTCACTGAAAAATAATATATTAAATCTACAAAATTACCTATCGCTCATGCATAGCGCAACGCTAACCCTGAGTGTTCATTTAGCACAAGCCCCACGCAAATCTAATCCAATTCATACCAACTCATCATCTCTTATCTATTCCCTTTCCAAATGAATCATAATATAACTAAATAGGCAGAAATTTTTACATGTTGCTTTCAAAAGTATATTTTCAACGATTGTAAATAAGTTATTGTGTTTTTAAAAATTTTTAACATATTTTACAAAGTTGTATTGATATCAATATAAAATATAGAATATCCAAAGACATGGTTAATTCTATATTCATTAATTTTTGATGGGTTATAAATTGATATACGCGTAAGGATATTTTTTTATATTACGGATTAAAGCTCTCTTTTACTTGTGTGTTTGTTTAACATGTTTGAATCCGTGTGTGCGGTCGTAAGAACAACAAACAAAACACTGAATTCAACCGGAAGAGAAGCGTCAAACTAAACTTAATATNGACAAATCACTGAATTTAACCGGAAGAGAAGCGTCAAACTAAACTTAATATATTTTTTAGTTTAAAATGATTATTGTCAATAGAAAATAATGTTGAATGAAAGTGGACATATATATTCTGAACGAATATTATATTTTCTCATATAATTGACTTTTTGAAAAACAAATACTATTTTTTCAGAACTTGTGTGTCAGTATGATATTTACATTTCAGAGCATAAAGCAATTCTATCTTGCTTAGAAACTTAATTATTATATAATATAGAAGCTTCTTGGACCATAAATAATGATTATATATACTGCACTGAAACAACACTGGCTTTTGGTTATTTTTGTTTTTAATAAAAGATAAAAAATTATTATGTTGAGGAAGATTTGATAATTTTGAAAAATTAACTTTAAATTCTGTAAATGGTATAATTGTTTTTCTGATGAACTTAAGCAAATTCTATAACTTTTATGAACAACAAATAGCTTAAACATACATGTAACTGCGGTAATCAAAATGTAAAGAAAATCACTTTTATTTTATCCTCAACTGCGTTATATATTTACGAGGTGCAATTGTTTAAAACAAAGTTATATTTTTATATATAATTTGAAAATAAATATTGATTTTTACTAACTTTTTTAACTTACTCTTTATTACTTTCCATAACTTCTTTTCTGTACTTGGGCTATATTTTTTCAGAGATTTTGTAGTTTTCTATTGCAAAAATCTGTGTCGTATAAGCTGTAAACGACTCTTCATATATGAAGGTGTGAATACGAAAACCTGAAATTTTTTGCATAGAATAGAAAAACTAAGACAACATAAATATGCCTCTAAATAGCCTAAGAATAATGGCTTGGAATACTAAGGGAATTCTAAATCATATAAACAAACTCGAAGCTAATCGTTATCAAAAGAAAATTGATATATGCTTGATATCAAAAACCCATTTTACCGGCGATAATGAAGTTATAATAAAACAGTTAATTAAACATTATGAAATTGAGAAAATATGTTGCAAAAAATTTCAAACCACCTCGATAACCATAAAATTGAATAGATCTAAACTGAACCTTCCAAAAAAATACGCCTGAAAATATGACAACTTATTTTCATCATATCGTCCAATCCCTTTGCTTTCCGTAATGGGAAAACTGTTCGATATAATATTGTCTAAAAGACAATAAGAGATAATTTCAATACAAATACCATATATCACATCTACCAAACTAATCACATCAGTATGAATTAGAGAAAGTCATTATAGAATTGACCAAGTTCACATAATTGTTCATACAATCGAAGAAGCTCTCGAACGAAATAAAGTATGTTCAGCAATCTTCTTAGATGTGGTTCAGACCTTCGAGGAGGTCTGAACGTCTAAGTTATGAGCTATAACCATATACAGATTTGATAAATTCATAAATGCATGATTGGCAGTTCATAGTCAAACAAAGATAACAAAATACTTAGAAATAAAAATAAAAAAAAAATGAAGATGGTAGTATTTTTGCTAAAATCTTGTAGCTGATATGCCTCCTTCACCAAACAATAGAAACTATCAAGAATACTCTTTTGCGGCTGACACCTACACCCTATCGATTGCTAAAAATGAAATGGATTCCACTTCGGAACTCCAATCTTATATTGAATAAAATTATATAAATATAAATCAACACATATTGATTTTACGAATAAAAAACTGACCAATTAGAATACTAAACTCCATGACGCTCGACTCGAAGCTTAAAGTCAGAACATATCAAAATTACAGAAAAATAAATTATCCTTAAATTCAATAAACTTAAATGGCTAATCAGAAGGAATGCCTTGGTTTTTAATACAAAATAAATTTCTCACTAAACAACCAAATACTATTACCGGTTTTGAATTATGGTGTCCAGATTGGGTTTGTGCTGCTAAAAATCGACTTGAAATTATTTAATGCGTGTAAAATAAAGTTTATTAAAAATTGTCAATAATTCTTACTAGATAAGAATTACCGATCTATAAAAAGATCTCCGAGTACTTAAAATTACTGAAGTAATACAGATATTTTAAACAAAACATTCGGGCAGACTTCAAAGCCACGTAAACCGAGAACCACCCATCCTATGTGAAGATGTCTACACATTAAGACTGAAGAGAACAATGCCATAAGATTTGGTGACTGCTGTCGTTTAAATAATATTAAAGAGATGATAGGTACTTGTAAGTCTTAAACTATGTGTAATAAAATAAAATGTATGTGATATTAATTCTTTCATAATATTTCAATAAAAAAATGAATAATTGCAGATTGAAATAAACTTTAAGAGGTCTTAGCATTTCAGCAGTGGATGTCATGAAACTAAATTTTACCTGGAAACGAGTTACTGTGAACTGCATAAATCTGTATAGCAAGCGGTAAAAAATATTTACAAGGAAAACTGCTCAACATCGACCAAGAACAATTTTATCGACGGATAGAGCATTTTTCTACCATGTTAAACTGTGTTACTAATGAATATATAGCATATAACAACCGCTTGAATTGATGTTATATCAGCGATAACCGAAACATTCTCCGATAATGGATTGGGCACACTCTCCGCCGAAACGATGAGAATAAACTGGCCGTATCTTGGAATGTATTAAGATTTACCGCACAAAACTATGTCAGATGGAGTGCTACTTTTATTGGCGCACTATTATCCAGTGGGAGTTTATTGGGAGTGGGATCTATATAGAAGATATAATATATATATAGAATTTTAAATTTATAAGAAATTAAATTTGTATACAGTATTCATTTGGCAATTTGACTCGGATTTTAACATGGAATCATATATGGTGTAATACAAAGTTTCAAATTTATTAAATAAAGGCTACATATTTATTTGCTGCTTTTACTGCAGCATCAACAACTCGATTCTTTGAAAAAAAAATTAGTTATGCAGAAAAGTTTACACAAGTTGAGTAAATAAATTCAAGAATACTCTTTTTTAATCATTTTACTGGCAGTCAGTATTAAATTATATTTCCTCATTTTAAGTTGATATTCATTCAAAACTGTTTGTATTTGCCACCTTTATTGCAATAGTTATTAAATAAAAATCTTTCGTTTTCTTTAGTCTGAATTTATATATTTGAATTATACATAAATATATATTTGAATTATAAATTATGAAATGAAATATTCCAGTGTTATGAATATGTATGTATATATTTGTAGTCTTTCAAAAATATTTACTCATATAAACTTTAAGTATTGCTTTTTTAGTTTTTAGTGATTATAAATCGTTAAAGGGCTACCACAAATACACACTGTTGTGAACTTTATGATTTTCTGTTAACTAGCCGCAAAAACATAAAAACCGAAATATATTTGTGGTTAAGTACATACCTTTTGATATAACCATGTATGGTTGTAGTACTTTTTTAAAGAAGGCAGATACCTTGCCTTCCTCTTAGACAGACTGATCATACATCATCATATAGAACATTTTATGAATTACATGCATACATACGTTGAAGCGGTAGTATCTCTCCTTAAAACCATTCCATGTGATGATATTGTGGCAACAATTCAAAGACAACAAACCATGTCATTAAATTCACACCAAATACCATAAGAACAAGACCAACATCAGCAACAATAATCATCATGCATCGGCAACAACATCGAGAGGTGCAATAATACAACAAACAAGAGACGTATAAATAAGTGTGTATTTATACACTATGAAGGAACACATAATTTTGCTTTGCCGCATCATCATCATCATCATCAACAACAACAATCCAAAACGATCAGAACATAATTGGGTATTTTAGTTGGCAACCAACACCTTAGCAATTCATTGAGTTCCTTTTGGAATCCGAGCAGCCGACAGCAATAGTCAGTAACTTTAGTGATTATCATCGTTACTCAGAAAATTGTTAAAGTCAAAAGACGTTTCGTCGCCATTCAAAAACGCTTCCGCAATAATATCGTAGCCTTCACTTTTATCTTTTCCACATTGTTTCTACAAACAAATTCGTAATTTAAAATTCTAAGTGTCTATTAGGAGATCCCGATTTTTTTTTTGCCCAGAGTAAACTAAATACATGTTATGAATATAATTTTAAAAACTTTATATAAACAAAAGAATATGCTGTGATGTAAAATAATAAATTAACGATTTCAAGTTTTTTCAGCAACGGTAAAACTTTATGAGTTCATAAGTTTCAGCAGTTTTGGTTTTGTGTTGATCATTGTCATTTTCTTTGAGACGCCCTAATCCCCTTGCATCCCAACAACCAATTTTATTTATAGAAAACCCAAAAAAAATGCATTCAAACTAATCAAATCCTGTCTTTGATAAAAACTACAGTTTATATCGAGGGTTTTCATAATGTACCTTGATCACCATAAAATCAGTGTTTTAGGTGTGACACTATACATATAATTTTGTAGATAAAAAGAAAGTAAGCTGGCTACATTTTGTCATAATGAACGGAACGAAAATGTTTTCAAATATTTGAAGCAATACTGCTCTACACTTTCTATCTGATGAATTTATGTACGGTTGGGGTGGAAGTGCTGAATACTTACAGATTAATACTTGTTGGCACCACTTGTACAGTCATTTTTATGTACAAAAATGGAACATGTAAATAAATACCTTAGTAACAATACAAAAAAAGTTTTTTATTACCCTTAGATACAATACAGAAAAATAATTATTTTTTATTTTCATTTAATTTGATTCTAAATTTGTTCTTAATTTACTAAAAATATTATCAAAATTTTGTCTATTACCTAGCTGTTGCCAAATCTACGATTATTCAACAGTAAATTTAAAAATTATCCTAAATTTATGAAAACTAATTTTTCGTTCCTAATTAACAGACTGCGATTATTAATTTCATTGACTTTCCTCTGGATAATACAATGGAACTGAACTGACTCTAAAATAAAAAAAAGATATTTTGAAGTCGCAAACTACCAAACTGCATGCACGAACAGTAAGTGCCGTTTGGCCATCACATTACTGTAAAAATCATTTACAA
>JXPX01015684.1:0-13790 GCA_001047195.1 Sarcophagidae sp. BV-2014
ATGAAATCAAACACATTTAAATAGATACTTTGAAGTAATGATAAATTCACCGATAGTTTTTAAAACCATAGAAAAAAATATTAGTATTACATAAATTGGTCGTATCACTGGTATTTAGATAAAAATGCAGAAAATGTGGTTTACAAATTTTTGTAGGGACTTTTTTGTGAGTGTAACAATTTTTTTTATTTGTGTATTCAAAGAGAAAATTTGGCATTACATTTGGCAATATAGAAGTGTATGTTCTTAGTTTTGAATATTTTAACATTGGGCGTGAAGTTAACAGATCCCGGAAATTTGAAAGATAGTTCTCTTATGCTCTTTTTATTATACACTTGAAATTATCTATTTATTATTTTATAGAAAAACAAAAAGAAATTTAACATATTGAACTTATTTTTACTTCTTAATATTATTACAGCCTTTAAAAACACTTTCTAAAACAGCACCATTACCAAATATATTCAATTTTTATACTGTGACCACAATATTGTGCCAATTTGCTGTGCATTTTACGGCATTATTTTACTTAACACAAGAGGCAACTGCCAGATCTCCACCAAGGTAATTTCTTTATTGTTTTCAAGAAAATTTAAATAAAAACCATAGATTTTTTAATGCGCTTGTAGGGAAGGAAAAGTAAAACTTTACATTGATATGGATGCAGAAGAAAAGCAAACATTCGAGCCAAATATTATTAATAGTACAGTGTACATAATTTGTTTGGCACTACAAGTATCAACATTTGCTGTTAACTATAAGGTACATTGACATTAATTTGTGGGAATTCAAATATTTTAATTTTGTTGTTATTTTCAGGGTCATCCATTTATGGAGAGTTTGCGCGAAAATCGCTTGCTTTTGTACTCAATTTTAGTATCGACTGGTTTAGTTATAATGTTGGCTTTGGGCTTATCACCAGATTTAACTAATACTTTTGAAATTGTTGAATTTCCTAGTGATGTATGTATTGTCTATATTAAACACAAACTTGATTGTAAAATATTTATTAAAATGCCTTAATGTTTTTATTCCAGTTTCGCCAAATATTAATATATGTCTTATTAGCTGATACTATATCAGCCTTTGTGGTCGATAGAATATGTTCATTCCTTTTTGGTGAAACAAGACGAAAATCGAAAGTACTGAGTTGTTAGAACAATTGAATATAATTTTATTTTCAATAAAGCCATCAATTCCACCACCATCTACTTATTTTTATGCAATTTATGGAAATATTTATATTTACGTTCAATTTTTAGTATAATTTATGTTAATTGTTTTTCTATGTAAAGGCATCACAAGATGTTTTCAATTAAAATATTTGAGAATAATTATATGTATGTCAACTTTTTTACATTTAGTAAATGGGATTGCGTATAATGTATAAGGCACATTATGATTAATTATTATACATTCTATTATATGACAGAAATACAAACGTTGTGTATGTTATAAAATTTAGCAAATTTTTTTTAAGTTATGTATTTTTACTAAAAGAATTTGGGATAGAAAAGAAAATATGTTATTTTTTTATTTAGCATACTCTTTAAGATTTTGATTGGTAAATAATTTAATACGAATACATTTGTATGAATCTTTTCTTATAATTCACATAGAAATATCAATAAAAAATAATTCATAATGAACAGATGCGAAATTTATAATTAAAAATTTCATTGTTTTTTATTGCATACAAATAGATCAAAATTTATATTATTACTTTACTATACACATAAATATAAATTTTAAAAAGAACATCACATAATTATAAAACGATTTTTATTGCATTGCTAAAATTTAATCTGTTTTATTTGTTGTTTCAGCTGTTGTTATTGTGGAAGGATCGTCCATTTTTGATTCCTCCAATTGCTTAAATTGTATTAGGATAACAAGATAAGTTGTTACCGCTGAAAAAATCTGAAAATTTTAGAAATACTAATTTGAGTAATTATTGACATAGAACGGATAGATACAAATTATAACATCAGTTCTGTTTCAAAAATAAACTATTTACTTTGGTATTGATTAAGAGAAATAAAAATCCTACTCAGGTTTATTGAGTAGGATTGCTTTTTGCAAAAATCTCAAGTGAAAATAATACACAAATGATTCAAGAGTTTTTGCAAAAATCTGAAGTGAAAATAATACACAAATGATTCAAATTTTTGATACTTAAAATTTTTTTTTGAAATATATGATAGCTAGATCTGCTATCATAGAATGCTGATAAGGCTGCTACCTGTGTGTACAATTCCACGTTGTAGTCATGCTTCAGCAAAAGTTTATTTATCCATTACCACTTGACTAAGACGTCAAGATCTTCTTTGGCTATTCAGATTATATGACTTTTTGCCATTTAACTCTACCTCCCGTCTACGGTAGAGTTAAATGGCAAAATGGTGAGCTCCTAGGACAGTTAACAGAGGAATAATTTTGGTTACTTTCAAGTGAATTACGGTCAGAAACTTTCCACACTAAGTGTACCTCTGCTGAAGGTCCCATATCCCAAAATATAATTAGGGTATTCAACTATTTTGTTCCCAATTTAAAGAATAAAAATTAATTTTTATTCTCGATTGAAATAATGTGTATTACTTCAGATCTAAATTTGAAGATTATTTACTAGTTTAAAAAATCTTTAACGAATAAATTTAAATAGTTTTAAATTATTATAAGTCGTCAAATTAAGTTTTATTTAAAGGCATACAATTCAATTTGATAGGGTATGGCATAATGGACTATTATTTATGTTCAATAAATTAATAATACATAATAATAAATTAATACCTGCCACATTTTACCTATTTTTCATGTCTTATTAAGGTACTTTCTATGTTAATAGTATTTGGCTCCTTATTTACGCACGTAATTTTATTTAGATATGCCTACAAATAGTGATATAATGATTACGACATACGAGGGGTACATTCAAAATTGGTTATAAAAGTGGAATATTAAAGTCAATTTTGAAATACGATTCTATATACAAAGATCTCGGTGTTCCTAAAATAAGAGGTGAAATAAAAAAATCACCCAAATGTATAAGCAGTAAATAAAATAGACGACAGTGTCGAAGTTAGAAGACTAAAAAGACTGCACATTTAAATATCACCTATTTAAAAATAAACCCGACCTTAATAGGTTTTTAATAGTATTTAGAAATGTATTTTCAGAATATCTACTAAATTTAATAAGACAGCGAAGATGTAAGAGTTTAACTTAATATTTATATGGTAAATAGATTGCATATGGGCCTCTTATTTTTTCATGGATAAAGTATTTTTACTTTGACTGAAATCATCCAATGCAATGATTAAATGCAAAATTAGGAAAACGAAATATTATGTGTTGTTTAAAAAAAATTTTACAACTCATGCAGATCAACATGAAGACACATGTTACCAGTTTAAGTTGTGGGTTAAATTTTTTTTTACAAAAGTAAGTAAATTTTGTAAGTAACTCTTGCTTACAAGCATAATACTTTTTTTACAAAAGTAAGTACATTTTGTAAGTAACTCTTGCTTACAAGCATAATACTTTTTGTAATTAAGCAAATATTTTAAGTAGATTTTCCTTTTTTTATTTTTTCAGAATAGTAGCACAAAAATTAAAATTCAAATTGCTTTTCATATAAGATGATCGTATTTTTTTATACAATTTTTACAATTTGGCGTTCACAGTTTAACAGTTTTTCATGGTCCTGGCATAGTTATCAGAAGGATTTTAACTGACAGAAGCGCAGCTTTCTAAAAACGTGCCAGTTAACATTTTGACAGGTAGTTTTTAACAAAAAATAAGTTAAATTAACAACACTTAGCTCAAAAATTAACTCTTTATTATAATCTTATATATAATTTTGTATTTACGACTTTTAATTTATCGCGTAAAACTTCTTTTAATTTGAATATATATTTTCGACAATCCTTAAAAATTCGCAAATATTTTCCGTATTAAATAATAACAGGAAATGAATAACAAGTATATTCTTAAAATGCGTAACCAAAGTTCTTCTTTTAATTCATATGAAAATAATTCTTAATTGCGTAAATATCTAATCAATTGCTGAGAATTAAATCCTGGAATAAGCAATAACGGAATTCAATTAATTATGTACTATTTCCATAACAAAAATTATTAAATATGCGGGGGAAATGTTTTACCCTTTCTTTACTGACATAACTTTTACACCTTTTTTTTTATCGGTAATGAAAAAGAATTCCGTTATAAAAACAATGTAAACTGTATAATCAATCATTATTTTGGTATATATAATAAGTTAAGGCCTAAAAGTAATTTTAATATAGAAGTAAAGATATTTGATTTATATACAGTAAATTGTGGTGAATTATTGACAATTTTTAACATTTTTAGTTGGTTTCGGGGTATAATGTCGGAATATTTCAATCATAAACATAAAATAAAATTAAATTTTAAAAAACAATACTTATTGTTAATATAATTGACGATTTTGCAATTACTTCAGTTTTCTACACTAAGTAAAATATGTTGGACCAATCAATTTCAAACATTTTTAATATTAAATATTAATATTCAATATTTTACCTTAAAAAGGGTTGAATTGTCTATCACAAAAAATCCGTAAGCAGTAAATTGCACTTCTTGTTTAATACTTTTTGTTAGAAATTTATCCACCTGGAATTAAAAAAAGAATTCTAAAATAAATTTTTATTAAAAATAAGTATTTCATAAACGATGTAACGTACAATATTTTGGTACTCCTTACTTTTGCCATAAACACGAGCAAGTATTTGGGATGTTATATTCGCCTGAAATAGTTTTAAATTAATTGTTATTACACACAAATTAAAAGAAGACACATTCCCAACAAATATGTCCGCTTTCTTATACTCAAAATGATTTTCTTTTAATACAAGCATTATATGAAGCAAATATAAAAACAATTCTATTATGTTTTTAACGACATCTTTCACCACGACAACATACTTCTTCATTCTTTGTGTATGTTTTAAATCATTTGGATCATTTAAAACAACAATGCAAAACATTAACTATGATTGGTGTTATGATTGGTGTTATTCTTGACTAAGTTAATAAGTCTGCAATTTTGCTTTTTAGTTTAGTTAAGGTAAAATGAAAGTAATATAAAAAAAATCATCTCATGAATCGAAAAAAAAAACAAGTAAGCAACGGAAGCAATAAACAATGAATACAACTCCGAGTCGTTTTGGGTGGGTTTTGCATTTTAATCAATCTATAAACTTTTTTGTTTTTGTAAAATATGTAATATAAACAGAGTATCCCAAATTTTCCAAAGATTTTGTATATATATTAAAACTACCAATTAATATTTTCAACATCTAGATGCCTTACACATTCTCATTTTTTTAGATTTACGTTTTATTAATCTAATGATTTACTCCGACGAGATTAAAGCTCGTTAGTGTCCATATGACTCCAATATATTATATGCGATTTGCTTAAAATTATGATCATAGGCAAATTTAAAATCATTAAGTGCTCGTCCACCCAAACGGCTTAAAGCAATCCTTATTACTGCTACTTTGAATAATGTAAAGCATAACTTATTTCGTATTCTATGCTCTTTAAAACCAAAATGCTTTACTAATCCAATGCGCATCAGTTTTTTATAACAAGACAAACAATAACGAGATGAAGAAAAGTAGACAAAAGTCACGGTAATATGTTATAGATGAGCAAAATAGTATTTAGAAATCAAAAAAGTTTTAAAGAACAGAAAAAAATGTTTCTTAAACAATATATAAAAGCAGAAAACTAATGTTCTTAATAATTAGTCAATTTTTTTTATTCACCTAATAATAATAATTTTAAAGTTAATTTCTTATTTTTCAATATTTTTTATTTAATTTATTTTCACTGCTATACACATTTTTTTATTTTTATTTTTTATTTATTATCTCTTATAAAACTATTAATAAATTTTATCGTTAATAGAAATCACATAATCGCTGCATAAAAGTCTATTAACTTAGCAGCTTTGAAAGTATTCTGTATAATTAAAACAAGTTGTACAACTCTCGATTAAACTTATAACATTCAATTGGTATGAAAAATTGTAAAATGGAAAATTCTTCAACTAAAATAATATTATTATGAAGTTAAACTTGTGCATTAAACCCAATTCAACTTTATATTTATCACCTTTATATATTATTGTACTTGAGATAATAAAATATTGCAAGTATTCTATAATATTAAATAGTGAGTTTCTTGAAAGACTTTCAGAATCTAAGATTAATTAATTAGTTTAAGTTAAAAAACAATATTTGAAAAACCTGCTATTTATCAATAATAACTAATTATAATATTTGATTTTTATTAGTTTTGGATAGTTTTTGAGTTTTTTTTAATTAAGTAATGGGTTTTACTTTATTCATCAACAAATTGTTATATTATCAAAAATTTGTTTAGCGATACAAATATTTTCAAATTTTCCCCTTCGTATAAATAATGACGGCTTAACGGAAAACAATAATTTATCATTTTATCTTTTTTATTTAATTATAGTAAAGCATTCACACAGGTATATATATATGGTATATTAAGCAGTGTCATAGTATTATATATATGAATCAATAAACAAATTGTCTTTCCCTGTTTCAAGACTAGGCAAATTATAAGCAGATGAGGCATATCAAGTATAGTATTGTAATTGAAATATCTTCGTAATTGCGTCTTCTTATAGTAGTGTTTTTGTTAAATACACATTAACCTACCCTTAGACGGGCTAATACAATACTTTGAAACCTAGTTATGTTCCGGTTATATATTTTTTTTATTATGGCATATGGTGTTTTTCCATTGTCAAAAGATCTATCCGCATAAGAGGCTCAGAGCAGCCTCTAATACGGATGGCGGCTTACATTGGAGGTATTTATTAAGTTATACGACACACTCTTGATTGCCAAAAAACGACAGATCTAAAGAGCTGTTTGCAAATGATAAACTTTATTTCTTGAACAAATAAGCTTAAGCATGTGGTTAATTTTAATCAATGTGTATGTTAATTGTTTGGCATGACTGTTTTAGAGAAGATTTCTGGTAAATTATGAACCCAAAGTTCGTATCTGATCAGTAAGTATAAGATAAACGTTTATGGCAGTAGTTGCGTTGTGATTGCAGCTTGTTTTTCTACAGACGTGTGGAACTTCAGCTTATGCACTGATACAACAGCTCCTCTGCTCAAAGCTCATTGATGCTCCTCTGCTCTTAGTCCACGAAAAATGTTAGGATATTTATCGGTATACCTCATGCGTGAAGCTCTAACATAATATAAATTGACACAACTCGATCGAATTGTATATGATTGTATTCCGAAAATTTTCACGAAATGTGCAAAAAGTATTTATCATAAAGCTCATGTATGTATAACCCGAAAAACGAAAAACGTTCTTATATTGAACTTAATTAAAAAAATTAAAATAACTTAAGTTTTGCTAAACAAAAATTCTATTAAAAAATATATCAAATAACAAATTTATTAACTTTAAAATTTTTAAAATATTATTAAATCCCATTGTGGAGTGGAGAAAGGTATAACTAACCTGATTAGTAGCCTGACCCGAGCATTGTGATAATAAGGCCAACATTGCTGTGTGAACAAAGAGAAGTGTAAAACAAATTTGTAGGACATTCAATGACATGTCTCGTTGTGTTGTAATTTGTACAAATAGATTATATGTTGTGGTCGTAATCGAATAGAAAGCATACCCCATATAAACAACTAATATTAGACTGCAACACTCGTTGATGGCCTTGTAGAGACGCAACATTTTATTGTACATCCGAAAAGCAAATAATGAATCATCTGGAAAATTGTTCATCGGAGGTGGTGGTAGTAATTGAATGCCAACTCCAGCATTTACATTTCTTAAATGGCGAATATGTCTTTGATTTATTTTTCCTTGCTGCTGTTGGCGGTACGTATATCCATTAATTATTGAATTCAAATATGAAAATCGTACAGTTACGATACGCAATAGTATTGAAGCGAACACTATAAATATCGATGATAATCCGTTTTGTATCGAATAAAAACCGATTAGAATGTACGATGGTATTGTCAATGGTTCGTGTATAGCTAATATTTTTAAAATAATAATATACCACTGAAATATAACAATGAAAATTAAGAATTTCACTGCGAAGCCACAATTGTTTTCGATTTTAACGGAAAATTTTCGGTTTATTTCCGCATCTACCTTAAGGATGTCATTGAGAATTTTCAACAATGATTTGGAATTTTTCGAACATATAAATACGGTTGTCGTATATGTCACAATGCATAATAGTATCTCAATCCAATAATTAATATTATCCGTTTCACGATAAGAATAAAACAATTGCGTTGAGCCTTCCGAAAATAAATTGTATAAATTATAAATTGTCATGATATGGACCAAAGCATGAGCCAAAAATGAATAGAGACGATGAATTGATGTTGGTGGCCCTAATTCATATTCAGATATTGTCACGTATATTGGCAAAAGACCAGTTGCCTTGAGTATGAAGAGAATGCTGACAATGTCAGTAAGAAATGTACTCTTGGAATCCTCTGAAGTATTTTCCAAGCCATCAGTTGAGTTACTTATTCGTCTTTGGCGTACTGGCGATGTTTTAACCTTTTGTCCATTCATATTGATCGTCCAAGGTCCGGGACACATTATATCAACTTTAATATTATCAATTAGACGTCACTTGTCAACGTCTTTTTGGTTTAACCGTGTTTTGAAACTTTTGTCAACGAAAATAATTATCCAAGTGAATCCATGTTATGATTATGATATATCAATCCATATAGTTCATGCTTGCGTTCATGTGCATTAAAAGCTCTTATGTAAATTAAATTTTTATCTTCCAATCGGACTTATATTTATAATGTAAATTTAACACTAAACCTACCCTCAACGAATACTTGGCGTTTAGTGCCTTTGTGTAAAAATGATTTGATGAGTACACGCAATAAATAGTTCTATACGCAGTCGACTTAAAAACTGTTTAGTTTGAAAATAAAAATTCTTTATTAACCATTTAAAATTAGTTTAAAAAACTTCTTAGGAACAGGTATGTTAATATATTGTTTTTATACACTGTAAAAAAAACGTTAGGCTTTAGTATAATTATTTTTCAATGGAACTCTTAAAATAACATAAATTAGCACAGTTAACTAAATTAAGTAAC
Organism: Sarcophagidae sp. BV-2014; assembly: GCA_001047195.1. NCBI lineage: Eukaryota > Metazoa > Arthropoda > Insecta > Diptera > Sarcophagidae > Sarcophagidae sp. BV-2014. The sequence goes on from JXPX01015684.1 coordinate 9,205, forward strand.
TTACATATGCAAAATAACAAAATATTATTAAATTAATTAATAAAAGAGTAGGAATAAATAAAAACTTGCGTTTTTTAATATTATTAATAACTAATAAAAAAATTATCTCGTAAATATGACAAGTCGTAAATAAAAATATTTATTGCTATTATTAAAAAACAAAAAACATGTATTCTCTTCTTAGATACGATACGAATATTTGTATGTTTATGTGGTTAAAACATATTAAATATATTTTATATTACAATACTTACCCACTCTTTTTATAAGTATAATATTTTCGGTGCTATATGTTTAAGTCATTGGCAGGAGTATTTACCTATAATATATATAGTATGACAAGTACAATTAGTTTTGAATATTTCTTTAGGTTTAAGTAATACTTGGGTTATAAAATAGTATATTTAAGTGAAGTAGATATTTACATATTTAATCAAAATTTAATTTTATAAACATATATTCAGTTATTTATTTTAATGTTCACGCACTATAATCTAGTATGAAACATGTACATTTTATTTAAAGAAACATGTACATTTTATTTAAGTGTATACATTTTTTATTTTCCTTGATTTGTTGATGTCTAAAATTGTCATTAATTCACCTCAATAATCGGTTTCTAATTTATACATTAAAATTGCGTTATTAATAACATCTTGTGAAGTAATGGTTGCTTCATGATCTCTAATACATATTACAGCGTTCTCCTTCGGTGTTCCCCATAGTTCGAAACTCCACCGAAGTAAAAATATACAGTGCTATGATAGAGTTCAATCAAAATCGACTAGTAAATAAGATGCCGCACAAAACAGTTCTCTGATATAGGAACTAACGCAATTAGTCTTGTACCTTTGATGCCCCTTTTATCTATCCCCTTTTAAATAGGATGTAATTTTCTAAGAATTGCTCTATCTATAGAAATGCATCGATTATGAAAAATTACTCATATTTTTATCTGTGAAGAAATTATATTTTTCATTTAATTAAAATTTAATTGTTTAATTTTATATTATCATTTAAATGTTATAATAAGCTTTTAATTTGAACTGCTATCATTTCCTGATGTAAATGTAAATGGTTTTTTCCTTTACATTTTAGGTTGTTTTTGTGATTCATTTTTATTTTAAATAGACGTTTGGTAATTTTACTGCATTTAACCGTTGAAAATATGAATTTCAATATTTCCTATTTCACGAGTGCATTTTTTGGACTAGTATTTTTATTATTTCAAAAATTGCTTGTTATCACTATTTTGCATTCACTAATTCTGTGTAAAAATTATACGTTCAACAGCTGTTTCTTATCAATGGCGCACACAAACAAAGCCTAACCCAAATATAAACTACAAAAAGTTTAGACTGTAAAAAAAGAAGCACAATGTCCGGGTCTATGGTGGTACTCTTGGGAGCCCTTGCAATAAGTTCCTTTCATCGCAATAATATCATTAATGATACTAGTTATTATGAGTTTCCCAAATTTTGGACCAACTCTGGATTTTGTCCTGGTGGTAAATTAACACATAAGAACATTATAGAAACTCTGTTCTCAGATGCCATGCAAAAAAATTTGCTGTACGTATCGGCATTGCCAAAAGGTGGCCTAACACACCTACGTATACATTGGTTATTAGAGCTCATCAAATTTGAACAATTTACACAAGCTGGCGTGCCCATATATGATTTCAGCGCTTTGGACAGGTTTTTAATGGACTTAGACGATATGAATCTAAGTCCAGTAATTGAATTCATGGGCGTATTTTCTAATCTTTTTGTTAAAAATCCAACCCACAATGCATTTATTTGGGAAGATTTAAGTTATCAAATCACTAAACATTATTTGAGTAAGTAAATTTTAATATCATTAATTTAAGTTTAAGAATCAGGAAATAACACATAATTATTACGCTAAGAATTTTATATCACTATAATCAAAAAATGGCAATAAAAAATAACATATTTAATTATCCAAAAGTTAAATTATTCATATCAAATGTTAAATCAAAACACTCAAGAAAGTTTCAGAAAAATCTCTAAGCCGTCTCTAAAAGAATTTTATTTAGAATTAATGTTTCTATTTATACTTATGCTTTCGTCACTTAAATGTTTGTAATATAAAATGTCTTTTATTGAAAACTAAAATAAAATATTTTATTGCAAACTATGAGCATTTAAAAAATTTGAGAATTTTAAATTATCTTTTAAACACGCGACATTCATGAAATTTGTTCATCTAATTTGTTTAGCACCAATTAATATTTTTAAATCTTAAAAAAAAACTTTAAAAAATAAAAATATTAATTTAATTCTGTTTTAAAAGTTTTCAATTTCATAAGATTGAGGTTAAAAGTTTTACCATGAATAATATAATTAATATAATTTTTTAGATATTTATATATAGAAATTATTATAATTATTTGAAATACTATCTTCCATCTTCCTTTATATATATATTTGAGAATTTTCACGAGAATAAAAAATACGTGTTGACAAAAAGGATACTGGCAAACGGTTTCAAAATGAATTAATTTTTTTTAGTTCTTCGAGATTCGTTAATTTATCAGAACTTGTTTATTATTACTTTCGATAATGTATATTATGATAAATATTTAAAAAGCATCTCAGATATATCTATATTTTCTATTGATTTCTGAGTACAAAAGAACAAAAAAATTTATTTCATCCATGATTTGAAAAAAAAATTTATAAAAATTAATATTAAAACATGTAAATTACAATTTAAAATTAAAAAATTATACTTAAAGTGAATTAACTTACCTGAAATAAAACTAGTTAATGCGATATCGAAAACTAAACACAATTATATTTACACATTTCGCTATAGTATACACAAATTATGTTTGATGGTTTTTAATGAAAGAAAACTTTGTAATTTTCAGTCTCTATATGTTATTAAATGAAGACTGAAAAAATGACAAATTAAAAATAAATGAGCGAAATTATCCCTTCAATCCTTATAATTTTCCCTGAATCCAAAATAATTTTTTATATTTACGACATAAACACTGCATTTAAACTTGTCTTATGTACAAAGAATTATTGCTTTCATATTTTCTTCATACTTCACAAGAACCATCTTATTTTAACTGGAAATGTGTCATTTGCCATTTTTAAATAAAGTTAAATGCATTTCAATGGCCAATTGCATTTCAGTAACAGTCCAGGAATCACAAGTACATTTCTTTTAAAGTCAATTTTTATAAACAATTTATGTCATCAATTTGATTTTAAGCAGACAGTTGATTTGACTATCATGTTTGTTCAACTAACTAATTTTGTTTCTCACTTGATAAAATAATTTTTAGTGTAAGAATCTTATAAAGAAGATCGCAATATTTTAAAATGTTCGTTTTTCATGACATGGGAAATGTTAAAGATTTCAACCGATATCATAATAATATTTCTTCAGTCGCTTGATGTGCCTTCTAACTGAAGACTAAATGTCTACGCTGGTGTAGACTTAGGTCCCAGTAACTACCATTTTTTTTAAATTTTAATATGAAGACAATCTATTCCGTGCAATAATGTGTTTTTTCAAGAAAGTTGTTATTTAACACACACTTCTCTGAGTATATTTGCCACATGTTAGACTTGCCATCCCTAATGTAAAATGTACGTTCTTTTAGGTATGACGTTAAAAATAAATAAAATAAATGTATAAACCTCTATGTCAAAAAATTCCGCAGATAATAGGGGATATTATTTTTCTCATCCAGATTAGTAAGCAAGTTTCAGGACGTTAATTGTTCAAAATTATTTGAAAACATTATTAACAATCTAATTTTACTGTATGATTGAATAAACTACTTAGGTTTATTAGGTTTTGGAATCATAATTATCTCATCACATATCCATTGAGAAAAAAAGTGTTACAGCCGTATTATTAAATTATAATAGGGAGTCTTAAATAAGTTTTTTAACTTCAATATTTATCATGACAAGGCGAAAAGGGTTCTACCTTTAAGTTACGCATAATTTTTGAAAGGGGTGAAATATTAATCTAATCCGCTCTACTTTTAATTCATCCAAGTTTAATAAAATATTTATATTCCATAGTTTGTATTGAGAAAAGCGTATATTTCCAAATCAATATATCTATCATACGCTGGTATCTATCCAAAAAACTAGTTTTAGCATTAGTTAGTATATTACCGATGACTGCTTGTGAATATGAAATATATTGCCATCTTTATCGACTTTATTATTATTGTATTTAGTATTTATATAAGAATTTAGTTTTCCAATATATTAACATTTTGATTTCGTAATTTATACAAATGTTTTTTTATGTTAATGATTTCTTGTTACACCTTGTATCCTTAATAATATGCGGTGTTTGTTTCTTTATATAGCATTAATGTTTTTATTGTACCCAGATGAATTGTGGTCTGATCCACATTTTAAGCTTAAAAATGNCTTTATTGTACCCAGATGAAGGGTGGTCTGATCCACATTTTAAGCTTAAAAATGATTTTAAATGAAATAAAGACAAAAAAATTAAAAGTAATTTTGTGTAAACGTCACTAAAGTTGAGTAATAAGTACCCTTAATAACTTAATCTAACCGCTC
>JXPX01015771.1:0-17302 GCA_001047195.1 Sarcophagidae sp. BV-2014
TTTATAAATTTTCTGAAATTCTGAGATAAGGAAGACCGTTTTGATTATAGTTATGATAATATTGATATTGTCAATGATGAAAAAGCTCAAAAACAAATTTAAAGCCGCCGTCAATTTTATAATATAAATAAAATGATGAAATGTGTAAAGAGTATTGCTAATAGTAAATACAACTATAAAGGTTTAAAAGGTTGAATTCATTGTAAAACAGTTGATTATTATCGTACATCAACTAAATATTTTAGTACCAATAATTTAGTTAATTTAATTAATTGAGTTATCACACTTATCTCTAAAGTTCATATTTTAAGGTATATTAAAAATATGAAAACAAGATATACTAAAAATCCATTATTAATGTTTTATGTGAATATTAATCCGAGTCCAAATAATAAAAAGGTATTTGAATTTCGCAAATTAAGCCACTGCATGGTACAGATGGAAGCTCCTAGGATCAGGGATGATATTGTTCAATGTCACCGTTGCCAGTATCATGGGCATACGTAAACATATTGCAAACGATCATTTGTATGTGCTTAATGTGGACATGATCATCTTACGTCTGAATAAAACGCCTCATACATGTGTACTTAAACCATGTAGGATGAGAGGATTATCAAACCCTCTTAAAGAAGAAATAAGCTATGAGAAGACCATACTTTCAAAATCAAATTGTAATGAACGCAAACGATTTTTAATACAAATTTCTATCAAAATTACATTTATGTAAATAATGGATCTTATAACCTAAAAACTGGTGAGACTTATGCCAGTGTAAGAAATCAATTTTCAATTAAATTCAATTTTTATTTACATAACATGAATAGATATTTGCAGAGTAATATTATAAATAATTTTAGAGTTCAGGCAATAAATTGAACTTTTCTACATAGAAATATGTTCAAATAAATATTATTTAAGTTTTTAAATATAAAATCTGTTAAGAGTAAGGCAAAAAATTACAAAAACTATTTAAAGCTAATAAGGGTTTATTTAAGATATAACTTAATGCTACGTATTAACTGAAGGTTCGTTCATATGTTCATATTGACATCTGATATCATAGTTTTCTGTGAGAATCGAAAGTCTGTGTTTAATCATATCAAAAGCGTTAATTAAGTGCAATCGTTGAGTTGAAAAATGACAAGGTAGATTATAAATCATTGTCAACTGTTTATTTTGACTAATTTGATTTTTTTTATTGTGGCATTTTGCGACATCATTCCATACAGACATAAAAATAGTTTTGAAAATTATTTTTTTGTTGTCTTGACTTAGGGATGACTTCATATTTACAAAAGAGTCCATAACGTGATCACCAAAATTAACTTTTGAAATAATACTTTAAGTATTTGACTTTTGATTCCTATATAATAAGGAGACTTTATTTGAGATTTTTTTTAGTATACCAGTAATTTTATCAGTTATAACGAAATTTATGATGACTTCGGTATGGTGCAACCGATCTAGTGCGTTGGTAACGTCAGAAATTGTATTAATGTCACTTAATTTTGCGAAAAGTGTGTGATTTAATTTAAATGTGTTAGCTAGCAATTCGCACTTCTCCTGAACTGTTGTATTTCAGAATAGACATATTATTCCAAAAGGGAGAATTATCATAACATTATGATGAATATTAAAAATTTCTAATAAAAAAACAATTAACAAAGACACTCTTGAATACGATGTCACTCATTATAAACAAATTATTATTTATATTCCAATTTAGGAACCGCTATGCAATTACAGAAAAGTGTGAAAAATATTATGTACACGCAGCAGGTATTAAATTGACTTTCTATAATAAGCCACGTCAAAGCTTAGGTCTTAAAGTTCAAGTTTTATAAAACCAAGAAAAATTATTCGCCAAACCAGCAAGCTAAGAAGAGTTTGTCTTCGTACAGGGCAGCCAAGACACAAAAACAACTGAAATATTGCAACAACAAAAATATGCCCGGAATTCTTCGCGTAAGAAATAAAAATATCAATTGGTTCCTTTGGAAATTTTGACACCTTAAAATTAATCCAAGGAACATGAGCATTACAACGCTCGAACACTTAGAAGCTTTTAAATCACAATTCACATTTCTCAGATGTTGCCACCCAAATAGATATGCTAATAAAAAGAATTTCCCAAATGAAACTAAAACTGAAATAAATGCCCTAGTAAAAAATCACCAGGAGTGATGAAATAGATGCAATCGTCATTTAATCATTACCATTTAAAGGAATAATCCTTCTATAATTATCTATTTCTCAATTTTGCATCTACAGCATTTTTTTCCGCAAAATAAGTGTCCGGTGATAATAAAGATATCAAAACCATCCACACCAATTGATGTTCTATCTTCTTAAAGACCAATCAGTCTTCTACATATTTCACGCATACTATCTCTTCTTGAAAAAAAATTAGTATCATTACTTATTATCAATTCGGCATCCGTTTTAAACATGGGACGCCAAAAAAATGTTGCCGAAAACAAGAAATACTGCTCTGCTGTTTTTAGATATACGACAGGAACAGTGGTTTGTATAGTTTAATCTGTTTTTCCTATTCTTAAAAAATAGATAATAAACAATAGCCTAATAAGTGAAATATTAATGTCAATATACAAAAATCAAACCACATTACATTTTGTTAAAGAGAGAACTGCCCAACCGTATAATTAAATGACATTACACTTCTCAGCAAATATGTAGTAAAGAACCTAGGGCTTCATCTAGACCGACGACTTACTTGGAAAGTNGAACTGCCCAACCGTATAATTAAATGACATTACACTTCTCAGCAAATATGTAGTAAAGAACCTAGGGCTTCATCTAGACCGACGACTTACTTGGAAAGTGCATATTAAAGCCAACTCAACAATCACTCGAACATAATGACAATCACACTATTAGATAAGACTGATAGAGAAGACTAAAAGAACNTTAGATAAGACTGATAGAAAAGACTAAAAGAACCCATATATTAGATCTCTCATTTATAAAAAATGTTTAAATTTTAATTTTTATTATCTATTTAAATAATTTACATAACAAAGTACACTAGTTATTAGATACTAAATAAATAAACATAGCAATAAAGATTTTTATCACTATTGATGCACAGTAAAAAATGTTATTTTAAATCAAATATGAGTAATCGTTTGATTTCATTATTCATTTTTTAATTTATATCTAAAAATATGTCCTTTAATAGTATAGAAGATTCATTACTCTAAGATGTGTGAAAAATAGAAAATGGTTTCATAAAAAAAATAAAAAATACATTGACTAAACAAAGTAAGTGGTTAAGCATTTTCTTATTTATAAGCACTCAGTCTTTACTTAATATATTCGACTGTTTTATCAAAGTTCTGTATATTTTTTAAATTGTTTAATGATTGAAAATAAACCGATTAATATTTTCTTAGTCCCAATAAGTCAATTCTTGTTTTATTTATAAATGCTTACCATTTATTCGTAAAAACTTACCGATTCAATATTTCTATAAAAACTATTTTGATTAAAGATGTTTGTAACGAACTCATAACCTAATTTTTATGATATTAATAGATACGTGCTCATGCACTAAATGTGAATAGAAGGTAAAGTGATTTAAAAGTAAACTAATTCAAGTTGTTCATCATAATGAATAGTTAAATTGAACTATTTCGTTGAAGAATATTTTAATTAAAGTAAGCATAAGCTATTAGAAATACTTGATGAAAGTAAAATGTTGCAAAGTATTTACGAACTCCCGTTTCACATATTAGTGCCTCCGAATATTAAACTTCGTATACAAATTCCAAAACCGTCGCCTTTCTTTATATTTTGTTGTATTTTACTCTCATACTTTTTAGTAACTGGAGGTAAGAAATCTAAATTGTTCAAACATTTCATTCAACTAATTCTGTTTTTAGGTATAATTTATGATGTGATTGTTGAACCACCAAGCGTAGGTGCAACTGTTGACGAAAATGGACATTCAAAACCTGTAGCATTTATGCCCTATCGCGTCAATGGACAGTATATAATGGAGGGTTTGGCAAGCAGTTTTTTATTTACAGTTGGCGGTCTTGGATTTATTATTATGGATCAGACGCATGCACCAGGAAAAACAAACCTTAATCGATTTTTGCTTACTTCAATGGGTTTCATTTTCATTTTGGTATCATTCTTTACAACCTGGTTATTTATGCGCATGAAATTGCCAAGCTATTTGCAACCATAAAATTATTATCTATAAACTAAATCTCAATTAATAAACTTTTTTGGAGTACTACTAAAAACACAATCATAAATAGTGGTCAAAGCCAGTTTAAAATTTTCTCCATTATTCCTCTGCTGCTTTCAGACGAATAAATCGACTCCAGAACTTGTATATTTATTTTAAAGTTTTGGGTACTCAAATTTAAAACAGCGGCCTACGTCAACAAATATAGCGTCTTAAATATTTTCACGTATTGTTTTTTTATTTTGTAACTATTTTTTACTTAACAGATTGACACGAGAAATTTATTTGATTGAATTAACATGCAGCAAACCTATTTAAAAGTCCCAATCAAAAATTTTATGAATTTTTTCCATATTGACTTTAGTATCTTAGTTAAAGTGATAAATTTATAATCTAATATTAGTTATTTTCAACAACGTATTATAATTTTTTACAATAAAGGAATATTTTTTTAATAAATTGTTTTCTTTTTTGCAATTTTTCTTTTGGAATTTCACAAAATGAAGAAAGAATCAAAACGATGAAACGTTTTCTTTCAAAAACAAATAATTTTATAAAATTCAAATTAGGTAGTTTCGAAATCGGTTCTGCCAAAACAATTGATTTATCGATTTTTTGTATATAAATACTGTTTTCTCTTTATTTTTTGTTTAATTTCTTGGAAGTTGACCTTAATATAAAATTACTGAACAAATTTGTGTAATAGAAGGTCAAAATTAATAATTTTCTATTATAATCCTCACCAACTAAAAGTATAACTTTTTATAGTATATTTTAACTTATTAATGACTAACTCGTGTTTCTTTTTTTACTTAAAAAACGACTAGAAAAACACAAATTTTATTCATAGTTATTATTAAAATGAAAGAGTTTGAATATTTAAAATGTAAGAGTTTGAATATTTAAAATGTAAGAGTTTGAATATTTGAAATGTAAGAGTTTGAATATTTTAAATATAAGAATTTGAATATTTAAAATGTAAGAGTTTGAATATTTAAAATGTAAGAGTTTGAATATTTAAAATGTAAGAGTTTGAATATTTAAAATGTAAGAGTTTGAATATTTAAAATGTAAGAGTTTGAATATTTAAAATGTAAGAGTTTGAATATTTAAAATGTAAGAGTTTGAATATTTAAAATGTAAGAGTTTGAATATTTAAAATGTAAGAGTTTGAATATTTAAAATGTAAGAGTTTGAATATTTAAAATGTAAGAGTTTGAATATTTAAAATGTAAGAGTTTGAATATTTAAAATGTAAGAGTTTGAATATTTAAAATGTAAGAGTTTGAATATTTAAAATGTAAGAGTTTGAATATTTAAAATGTAAGAGTTTGAATATTTAAAATGTAAGAGTTTGAATATTTAAAATGTAAGAGTTTGAATATTTAAAATGTAAGAGTTTGAATATTTAAAATGTAAGAGTTTGAATATTTAAAATGTAAGAGTTTGAATATTTAAAATGTAAGAGTTTGAATATTTAAAATGTAAGAGTTTGAATATTTAAAATGTAAGAGTTTGAATATTGAAACATAGTTTTCAAGAAAGGGTTAGTTAACCAATGAATAAAAACTTAGAATGCAAAATAATACCCCAACTTAAAGATAGAAAAATCTTTTTAAGAAATTAGATTTTCCTGAAAACATACAAAATTCCATTATCTATAAGAGAGTTTTTTTATGAAGAGTGATTTAAACTTTAAATAAAAAGCTATTCATTTAAAAAAAATGTCTTACTGGCAATTTACTTCAGTAGTACATAATCATTAGGTTCGCTATNGTAAATTTTAAATAAAAAGCTATTCATTTAAAAAATCTCTTACTGGCAATTTTCTTCAGTAGTACATAATCATTAGGTTCGCTATAAGAATATATTTAAAAAACGTGAATATACATAGCTGTTTTAAAAATTATTCTGTAACTAATTTGTTTCTCTCTCTCTGTTATGCTTATATTGCCGCTTTCCTGTGTTTTACGTGTCAGCTTTATGTTCTCCCAATCGTATTCACTTTTTTGCACCATTAACGTCGTAGTCGCATTAATAAATTTTAATGAACATTAATAAAGTTTGAGTTAACATGAAAAAATCGAACAGTTGGCTCAAATGGGTTAAGTACTTTTAAGCGTTTTTACATTTTTTCGGCTGGCATCTCTGCCCAATAATATATACAAAACAGAGTTGTTTTATCTTTCAGAAAAAAAACAAAGTCTTGCACGTTTTTTTTTCTTTGCCAAAAATATCAATTAAAATTGTTCTAATTGGAAAAAAAACATTTTTTTAAATATATTTTATATATTTTAGTTTAGTTTTATGAATTAATATTTGTGGAAAATATAAAATTGTACAAAATAATCGTTGTGTGTTAATTGTATAAATAAAAAAAATTTTCACCGAAGCAGATACTTAGTAGATTGTATAAAATTTGATATTGGTGTGCTCATCGTGTTATTGCTGCTTATAAAATGTATTACCTGTTCCACTTCAAATTGATCTAAAATTTTTACAAACGCAGATAATAAGTTGACATTATTTATGTTTGTGTTATATTCAAATTGTTTACTTTAACTCGGTGTAATAAGGTCAGTTATGAATGCATACATAAAAATTCCTTTAACCTATATTAAAATATATTTCCTAAATATAAGACTTTCTATGTAGTTCCAATTTAAAAAATGGAGCACCCCAGATTGTGCATAAAATAATTTCAATGCCATTGCTATGGCACATGTATTCTCTCATGATGCTTTTATACCATATTTGTTAGTGCATGATATTAATACATTGACGAGACCTAGATCAATATTCATTATAGACCTGATTAGTTTTCATTATTTATTTGATTAAAGTATTATTTTATATAAAAAAAATTTATCACATTTCGTACATTTATTTCTTATTGCTTTTACTTTTTAATTGAATATAAGACTAAGAATGTATTAAGAAATTTTAATCTATAAACATTCACTAATATTGTGTTGCTAAATGATTTTTATTATTGTTTATTTACAATTATAAATTCATACATCATTTATATAAATTCAATAGAACAATTTCAGTCAAATAAGTCATCTGGATCTAAATAATCTTTAAAACATTGACTTCTCTTACAGTTCTGTGCACATTAATCAATATGTTTAAGATGTCACTCATCTAATGTAGCTCTTAGGATATACAGGAATGTTGCTAGAATTATTTTGTTTCACTGTCTAGTCAAGTATGTTTTACAGGAAGAAAACTTGCTTACATTCCATATTGACAAGACCAAATAATTGAAGACAAACATAGCTTCGATTAATTCACTATAATATCATTTCATGTCAGAAGGGTTTCAAGATCAAGAAAGTATTTGAAGATCGAATTTTCTGATTAGAGATGTTCGTACAGTAGTCGTTCTGATAATATAACTAAAGCTTGAACCTCTGAAACGTTGACTTCATAGGTCTACCTTAATATACATCCTGTTATTTAGCTTGCCTATATAATAGACATTTAGCCTGTTCGAGACATTTGGATATGTTATGAATAAATATAGAATTACTATTGGGTTCGGATTCATTAGAATATTCTCACCTTTGTAACGAAATATACCGGCATTTATCTTTTTATTTTGAAGACACTTAACTCTTAAAAAGTATTATTTAAGTAATGAGACTATATTAGTCTTTATATTTCTGTGTTAACAATACAAAATCTAAATGAGTAAAATTACGACAATGTTAAAGATTATAACGTTTTAGATTTGAAGCATGTGTCTATCTGACTAAATTATGAAGTAAATAGCCATTTGGGATGTATTAAAAAATTTTAGCACATTAAAAATAAAACAAAAAATTTAATCAGAATTAAAATGTATAAAGTTAAAACGTAATTGCTAGTCTTTGAGTCATTATTTCAGAAAAATAGTAATAATTAAACTATGAAACACTAGCTACTGGCTCTTTTTATTTAAATTTACATAAAATTAAAATTTGATTTGCATCAATACATATTGATGATAGGCATAATTGTTGTCAATTTTTCATCAATTAAAATTTATTATTTTAAATTCGCAGTTTTCAGCTACTTTAAACCCGAAATTCTTTTTTTATGACAAACGATTAAGTCTACTTTATTCGAGCAAAGAATGTTGGCACTGTAGTGACAACGTAAACAAATGTTTTGTGTTCATGTACATGGAAGTCTGACACCAGTGGTTTAACGAAATATTTTAAAAATATATTTTGGTTTCATTAGGAGATTATGCTTCATTTGATAAATCTGGCATCTTTTGATAAATCAATAAAGAGTCCGATCTGTGTTTAGATAAATTCGGCAGATATCGAAAGTAAGATTCGATAAGAGTTGAGTTACATTCTAATTCCATTTAAAAATTGAATCAAGAGTGATGCTTTTTCACCTCTTGCTTTTTCACCATTGCAAGTGATAAAAAACTTTTTTTAATAAAATGCTTGATTGTGGATATAGAAAAATTTTATGTCTGACTTTTGATTTTCGAAAAATTGGCTTAAAGACAAGACATAAGATGACTTAGATTTGTTGACATATATAATTTATCTTAACAATTGAATTGACAATATTTTTGAGAATTGTGAAAATACTTATGACACAGATTATCGTTAAATATTATATTTAAAAAAAGTTAATATTCTGTTCAAAATAAAAATAAGGTTTTTTTAATTCATGGTTTATTTATTTATCATGGTACACTGTGGCTAATATTTATCTAATATTTTCTTTCAATGTTTAAAATTTTTAAATGACGACTGCACGGAAGATCAGTCGTTAATTGCATCTAAAGATGCTATTAAACTATGTCTTCAACAAATTGTGCACTTCTGCTATTAAAAATTGCGTTTATATTAACAAAAAATAATGTGACGTTTGTACAAGAAGTTTTTTTAATAATACAAATCGACGTAAATACCTTTTTTAGAAAATATATTGAAATTTTCATTATTATTGTTTTGTTTTTTTATGCCATTATTATTTTTTATAATTCTTTTAACTAAAATACACAAAATATTTTTATATGAACTTTATCAAATCCTTTTGTTAAACTTTATTATAATCAATAAACTGAATTGTTTATAGTAGTCAATTTTTAAATTATGTACCTACTTTAAGCCGAAAACTAACAAAATAAATTTTGTAAAATACTTAAACTATTTGTTTAAAGTTTGTAGATATATATCGCCTTTCTTGTCTCAAGAAAACAGGTCGAAACAACGCATCTAAATAAAAAAGTGTAAATAAATTTATAGACGTTAATAAGGTAAAATTGGAAAAAAAAACTTTAAAAATGTTTGTAGTTTTAATTTAAAAAATTGTTTTGCTTTTGCTTACAATTGTTTACGCCTTTTGCATTTTATTTAATAGACCATATACTTATAGAAAATGCTAGAGGATTGTGGATTTTTTTTTAAATATTATGGGATGGTAAGAACTATTTAACACGTCATTAAAAACAAAATTTTTAAATTCCACAAATTAATTAATATTAGAAAATAATATATAAAAATACAACTCTGTGTATGTGTGTCTTATTGCAAATGGTTTCTATCGCTTATTCTTCGCTGGTATAGAAGTTTATTAAAAATTGATTATTAAGAATTAATTCCTGGGTGTCTATATTATTCTTAACTCTTTATTATTTAAACTTTCTATTGTTTTTATTTTCTTTAAGTTCCAAATGAATATTATCAAATAATATCAAAATAATTTTATTTTAATTTTAATGGTTTTTTAAACAGTAAACACAAAAAGAGGAAAGAGTTTATAGTTTATAGTTTGGAAGTGAGATTAAACATATTAAACAATGCACTTTAAGACTTTTCGATTGTTAATTATAATAAAAATAATGCTTGAAAAAAAATGAAATAATTAGATAATTTCAGTTGAAAGAAATTGATATTTACTCATAATTAATTAATCTATTTAATGATGAAATAAAAGCTACAACTAAAAATTCTTTGAAAAGTAAAGTTGCCGTCTCATGGTCAAAAATTAACTTTTTTGCAATATATTTACTAATGTCTTTTATTTTTTGATAAGTCAAATTGTTTTCTTAAAAATTATGTATAAATTGATATTAGTTAGAAAATCATGGTTATTTTTATATTTTTTCAGAAGAGAATGTGTGAGAAAAAAACTAACGATTAATAATTTTCTGATCATGCTTGTAGTAAGCTTATTGTCGTAAGCTTTTTTTTTTTATTTAAGCTTATTTAAAATAAAAGCAAAAGTTTTANGTTCTGATCATGCTTGTAGTAAGCTTATTTAAAATAAAAGCAAAAGTTTTATTTATTATTTCATAAATTTATGATTTTTGTCTTATAATTTCCCACGATCCTTACCTATTTTTAGCAAAAAGATTAATTATTTTGTTCTTTTTGTGCATCCATCCTCGTTTAAATCAATAGAAGTTGCAGCATCTTTTAATTTTTCATAAAGAATTCAGGCATCACTTAACTGTTGATTTATCTTAAGTTGTTTTTGTTCATTGGCAAAGCCGATGGTTAATTTTTTTTATATAAAAGCTGGTAAATCACATGTATGACATAATCCACGGAAAACGATCTTTTTAGATCTGTTGATAGTTCTTCAATGGCCAATCGATTATTTATTTTATGATGATTTCTAATTAAACGTTTTTTATAATTTCAACAGTTTGAAATGGCTTATATTCATTTGACCACCATATGGTAATTTATATGCTCATCCGTCTGATTATATTTGTGACAATAACTATTACCCGTATGATCTTTAATTCCCATTGTACGAAAAAAAATTATTTCTCCGTTGACAACTTTTTAAAAAATANGCAATAACTATTACCCGTATGATCTTTAATTTCCATTGTACGAAAAATAAGTATTTCTCCGTTGACAACTTTTTAAAAAATAATGTATATACAGATATTCTTTATAAATTATTAAGACGTATTTCGTTGTTTCATTAAAATTGTATATGTACTAAACTGATACTATATTTTTGTCTTACATTTCTTTTTATAAAATATCATATTTTTCTTTAGAATATAAGCTGCATTGAAAGAAATAAATTTTGTAGTTTTTACTCGTAACATCAAATAAATAGTAAAATAAAAAGAATTAATGAATAATACAACGATACGTAATGTATGCAAAACAAAAAACAGGAAATGAAAAGGAACAAGCTTGTGTACAAATGACAGCTGATAATGGATTTTACTATTTTTTAAATGGAATTAAAGTAACATCTTTTCCTTCGGTCCCACCAACACTCAACTTTAATGCATCAGCCAATGAAAACATGATGAAGATGTCGAAGAGATTTCAACAGGAACTAGAAATGTTTAGCAATTCTCCGTATGAATATGAAGATGTTTTTGAAGACGATGGATTTAACTTGCTCTCACAGCCACCGCCCCAATCGGCATCGAGAAACCATAAACATTATTATCAACAACATAATCATTATCATCATAATGCTACGCAAAATCGAAATCTACAACATCAAGAACTCCGTTCCACTCAGTTCCATTGTCAACACCATCCCAATCGTTGTCACCGACATCACAATCATCAAAACCATAATTATTCCAACAACAATAATGCGAATGAAGATGAATACATCAATAAAAATAATATTCCTCAGCCACCACCTTTGGGTGTTCATCAGAGTTCTATTAACAACCATAATAACAACTATTACAAAAAATATGGAAATGGTTGTTTTATTGGAGAACCACAATCACTGCCAATATCAGAATATCCAGAATTGCAATCGTAATTTTTTAAAATTTAATTAAAATATACATTTTTTCCTTCAAATTATTTTATTTTGCGTTATATATACCGTATACACTATAACTAGAGCTTCAACAGAATTTTATTTAAAATATAAAAACTAATATTGCCTCATTCTTTTAATATAAATTAATAAGAAAATTTGCCGATGTTGTTGATTAAATTCAGGAAATGCAAATATCCTTATCCTTTTTGCCAACATAAGTCAATTGCAGATACCTGTTTCACTGAACTGTTAGTTATTCCTCCTAAAAGAAGTGCCATTAACTTATCGAAATTCATAAATACAATATGTGAATGTTTCAGAACATCTGATAAGATTAGACGCATTTGAAAGTTGAGGATTATAATAGTAATCATTTATTTAACCGTATGTAATTGTAAATTGAAACATATTTCTTTTAAGTATGACATCATATAGTGTTATAAATTCTTATTGCCATATAGAAAAAAATACAAAGATAGAATGGTACTTGATTTACTTTTATTAGAGTCTTACAATATTTAATTTGCACATTTTGCAACTGTGTATTGGGAATTCCTGTTTATGTTAGTAAAAAATAAATAATTCTTTGAAGCTCTGATACCAACAATGTAACATTCTTAGACTAATTTTATAATGATTATTGTTTTTACGCAAATATTTTGACACATCTTAGACAAATACTTGCATTTTGTATTTTGTTGCTTAAATTTTTTGATTTTAATCATATTTTTTTTATTTATTTATTTAGTAATAGTTAATACATTTAAAAAAATAATATTAAATCTCAATGAAACATATATTTTATTTTCAGTCCTGAATCGAATGTTTTGAGTGAGCAACATTATCATCACTATTACTCTTACTTTTATAATCGCGACCCGCCAATTAGTCCTAAGAGAGCTTTAAAATCTGGAAGGGGTAGAAAATTACCAACGACATCTAAAATGCCATTTTCAAAAAATACTACTGGTGGCCAAGTATTAAACAAATATGAGATGAAATCCGAACAAATTATGACGGGAGACAAAGATAACTGTAATAGTAATAATAGTCGTGATAATAGCTATAAAGATTATGTTCTTAAGGAAAAAACTGCCAATAATAATGAAGTATTAGTTGAATCCGCATATGACAACGCTAATTGGGTCTACGATAACGCAATGGGAACTCTAAGAATGAGTGCTGGAAAAGATTACTTTGATGAGAAAACTATTGACACGTTTGAATATAATAAATATGGGGATCAAAAAGGCGACTCGGTGTATATGACACAGCAACAAAAACATAAAAGAAAATTGCGTTCTACTTCTGATTCGAGCGGAAATGATTGCAACAATCATGCTGGTCAAATAACATCAGTTGTTGATTTGTCAGACATGAAAATAAAAAATTTAAGTAACTATGAAAATGGAAAAAATGAACAAAAGCAGTTGGCAGTTAATAACACAGAAGAAATTATACAACGAAATATAAAACTACCAGCTACACCTTCAAAAGTAAAGGGTAGGTACAATAATTCAAATTTGGTTCAGTGTGAACCAATTTTGCGCCCGATATTTTTTAAACGCTTTACCCAAAAGTAATCGAAAGCTTGAATTTCTTTACCGCTATCACATATATGTTTTACTTTCTCTCCTAAAAATCTAATAGAATTTGCATACCAAAACAATATTAAAATATAATCTTAATTGTTGACCAATTTACAATTTATCGAATTTCGTTTGAATATTTTTTAACTAGTTCTTGTCGAATAGGATCTTTATCAAATTATCTTGAATGCAATATTATGTTTTTTTTTTACTTTTTGTAGTTTTTTTATGTATACCAATTGGGTGAAATGTCGTTATTTTTATTTAAATTCTATGCTTTTAATTTTAATCAAAATTAATTTGTGTATTAGTTTTATTATTTATAGTATGTTTTTTAATGAGTAGTTTATAATGGTCACTAAGGGCTTGGTTTTTGAAATTGTACAATATAAAAAACCAAAGTTGGGAAAATAAAACCAAATATATATAAATAACGGATTCACTAATCTTATGCAAATTTTAAATAAAATTATAAATTTAATAATATTAAAAATAGCTATTAAATTAAATGTTCACTTTTTTTGTGTAATGCTAAGGGGCTTTGTCAAATATTTTTACTTGCAACTATTGTATTTGTGTGTTTTGCAGTTTGGTGCATATGTAAAAAGAATAAAGAGCATAAAATGGGCACAATGTTCGATAATTTGTCTATTTTTAAGGACTCACAAGTGTACATGTGATGAAAGTTTATTCATCATATAGATGAAGTTTACGTTCAAATTACAGGTTTTCGTTTTTGGAACAGGTATATAATCTGACTTATTGACGTTAGATCTTCAAGTAAGACAAATAATTAATGTCAAAAGCCTTGAAACATGGAACCATAGGTAGATCTTGATTTGGAACCATACTTAAATGAAATTCATGCCACTTGAAACTTAAGATCGACGCCAATTGTTTGGCCACACTATGTATAAACTGAATGAAACGAAAAAAATAACTTCAAAAATCGTTGTGATTATTGTGCGCAGGCAAATATACGTCAATTCTTAAATAGGTAAATTATAACTATTTTATAAGCAAACCACCAAAATGATGATGAATTAAAATGTTTTATCAATAAACACATGACGGAGTTACTAAGTTAATTAAATAATATTACCAATAATAAAGGTAATTTAAACTTAATGCCAAGTTCATAAAATTATACTTAAGAACAACGTTATGGAACAAATTGTTGTTCATGCAAGTTTCATAAATATTTTTGAATATTAGAAATGAATTTTAAATTAAGAAGTTATTTCGAGTTACCACATACTCTTATTAAGTCGGCTGATCGTTCGGTATAATGTATAAAGTCCTTTAATTATACAAATACCCTTTTATTAAAGATACAGGTATTGACAAAATTGCGGCAGTAATATTTTTATTTATAAGTTGTATACCTCTTCAGGACATCAATTAGGAATAATGTGAATTTGTAAAATTCACAATACAAAATTTGTTGTAGTTTATGATTTTAAACGAAATAACCTTAAAGAAAACAACTATATAATTAATAATCCAAGGAAATGAAAACTACTAAAGTATGCTCCTACAGTTTCATTAAAACTCCGTTGGCAGTGAAAATAGAAATATTGTAAAATGTTAAATTGGCAGCGATATAATGAGCCAAATAAGGAGATCGGCCTCTACTATACTCTTAGGTTCGCACTTTCTCTGGTTTTATGATAGGGATCACTCTATCCATCTTTCAGACACCGGGTATTAACGAGAGTGGATAATGACATATTTAAGACTTGAGTCAGAAAGAAATCTAGTTGTTATTTTAATCAGCCGGTATGTGCGTATCTTCATGAGCAAATGAATTTGTGTTTGATTTAATTGGAGTTACTCATGTAAAATGTTCCCCAGCAATTGTTTATTTTTTATCCTCAAAACCCATGCCTACAGTTAAAGTCTCCTCCTTAAATTTAGTTGTTGTTGTAACAGCGGTACATGAATTGCATATGTTGCTGGGGTGACAGTCCTTGGTCGAATCTCGTATTGATAAGAAGTCGTTTCGGAGCATAGCCTTTAATGTAGTTGTTGTTTGTGCTGATTAAATTATGGTATGTTGCGAAGGTTTGTTTTCATGTAGCGTCTTTTCAAATTCGTCACCAGATTTAACTCATGCACCTATATTTTCAATAATTTTTGTATTTGGTGNTTTCAAATTCGTCACCAGATTTAACTCATGCACCTATATTTTCAATAATTTTTGTATTTGGTGAGTTTTATGTTTTGCATTATTAAAATTTCTACTCCTCCCCCTCCGTGTTGTCGAACAAGTCTGTAGCAAAAGAATTTTTGGTTTTTTAAAGAAAATTTATTGTTGATTCATGAATCACAAAGCTACCATATTTTTATATAAATAACTTTATAATTTTATTTATTTTTATATAAATTAATAAACTTATAAATTTAAGCACCAAAAAATATTAAATAATACATTACGTACTTTTTTTTAAATTGTAGGCTTCAAGTAAAAGCTATCATTTGAAATTCATTTAAAAGAATTTATTTCATTTTAGGGGATTTTTCTTTGTATGCATAAAAAAATACATTATAGACTATCTGCATATTGTTCGTTTAAGTTTTTTTTTTCACAGTAAAACTATCCGCAAAATATTAAAGGGTAGTTTTACCCTATACAACTTATATAAAATAAGAATACGATTTATTATTTATTTATTTTGAACTTTATTGGTATATTTTAGCATTTCGAATGAAAAAATAATGAAAATATACACAAATTCATTTTAAGTTTTGAATTCAAAAAGTATTTAATTAAAAAAATAAAAAACCTAAAAAATTCTAACTACTTGTAAATTAATTTGTTTATATTTATTTTACTTATGTGTTTATAAAACTATCACATATCATTATCATTAAAGTTTTTTTTCTAATATAAATTTTAGTCGGTAATCCGACTCATATTTCGACCAAATTTTTGATATCTCTACTCTTTCTTCAAATTTCCCTTTTTTAATTGGCAAGTATTTCTTCAATCTTTAGCCCTATAATAGTTTTCTGTTGAATTATTATTGTCAATTAAAGGTCGAAGTTGCTGTCTTTAAAAATTATTTACGTTATTTAAATTGTTATAAGACTTGTAAAATCAAACAATTTGACTGATTAACTCATTGCAAATCCATAAATACGTCTAAATAATATGTCTGATTTTATTATTATTTTTATAATTTATTTTATTTTTATCATTCGACATTTATTTAAATTATTTAGATACATTGTATTGTTAGGATTCTGGAAATATATGAAATTGAGTTTTTAATTAGCCACTAAGATTGCTTTATAGTTTAATATTAATTTGTCCTTATCATTTGACGTCGTATAAGGAATTTTATAACTTTTTATTCTTACATTTACATTTACATATTTAAAATATGCACTTATATATTTTAAAAATATATATTATTGGATCTAAATACTTGTGTTGGGAAATGTATGATATGTATGATTCTGTGTGTCATTACATTTAAGCAACATAAAAGGAATTTCTGTCCAACGTATAGAAGCATTTGCTGCATTTGACAATAAACCGGAGCTCTAATGAAATATTAGTGGCTGCAAACTTTACAAACGCTATATTCGAATATCTGTTCACCAAAGCAATTCAGACAGTATTGTTTCCAGTACTTCTCACATCCTTTACACCACTTAGATGTATTGCCAGATGAGTTAAACCTAGACACATACATATATACCAACAAAGGTAAAAAAA
>JXPX01015786.1:2304-15675 GCA_001047195.1 Sarcophagidae sp. BV-2014
ATAGTCCGTTTAGCAGAAAACAAGTTTTATTGTTATGTGAAAGATGTCTGTTTGTTTTTAACTGTCTCGTTTGGTTCGAACAATCTATGTACCTGTGTAAATTTATATTTAAATATCCCAATACAACTTCTTAATATTTTTAATAACTTCATTAATTACCTTGATCTTAAAAAACATTTCGTTGAAGGGTCGACTTTGAAGGGAGGAGTTCTCTATAAACTTCCTTGTCTACGAATTATATAATGCTACAATATCGTTCCTTAAATATTCTGCTCTTTATTAATTTTTATTGGGTTTATTTTTGTACACAATTTTAAAATATATAAAAAGACAATATTTCCAAAAAGGTTTTATTAATCAAAATATTAATTTTTCTAATTTATTGACAAAATTTTTGTATTATATCTAGACAGTTAATTATTGGTAAGTTTAATAGAGATGCAAATAAAAATATAAAATACTTCGCACTATGCTTTGCACCCTATACGTAAAAATTTTTTAAGAAGTTTTATATGTTTACATTATTGTACTCAAAATCGTAACATTTTAATTCATTTAATACGCTTATTGAATTTGTTTATAACTTGCATGATTTTATATCTAAAAATGCCTTAAAACACAATAAAATATATTCGGAAATTCAAAAAATTCTTGTTAATTGAAGCGAGTTTTTTCATACAGAATAATGATCACGATGAACTAATCTAATAATAATGAGCAGAATAGGCTATGAGGTTCATGACTTATGAGCAAAAATATCAGGACACCTCTATAATTTTCCAATTAAAAATAAAATATTTTCATATAAACTATTACGTTATCTTGTTTTTTATTCTAAAAGATATACAAACAGAATACAAAACTTCATTTTCTTTTATTTTTAGCAATACTGCGAAAAGTTTTACAAAAAAATATGTATTAAATTAGCAAATAAATTTTAAATAATAATGAAATTCACACTATTATATTATTCTTTGAGTTGTATAAAAATTTATTGCTTCAAAGATTTAACTTTAATGAATTATTTTTGTATTCAATTAGAGATATACAAATTCAAAAACAAAGTTTATTGGGAATGAATTAAATATTTATTTTTTTATTTATTTACATGTATTCACCCCATAATTACAAATTAGATAATATCTTATTATAACGAATAATAGCACAATATGCCTTCAGATCTAAAGTATTTAAATAATTTCAGTATTAATTTGTTGAGAAATTTTGTCAGTTATTATATATTTTCAAAAAAATGCTTAGACGGGTGATGCTTAATGTTGGATACGATATATGACAACTGCAAGATGGCGAATTATTTGGATGTAATAATAATTCGTTTATAGCTTTACTATTAACAAAATGAAGTCGTTCAAATTAAATACAATCTGATTTTTTGACAATCGTTGAACTATTATTCATGAAGTCATAAATTGTCCGTTCGCATTTAAGTTTAAGTTTAAGTTGAAAATATTGTTTTAACCGTCTTCTGAAAACTTTCTTTCCACCAATGAATCCTAATATTTTCAAAAAATATTTTGTTTGGAAACCAAGGGCTGTTGGGAAGCATTTCTAACAGAGACATC
The DNA here is from genome assembly GCA_001047195.1 of Sarcophagidae sp. BV-2014. NCBI lineage: Eukaryota > Metazoa > Arthropoda > Insecta > Diptera > Sarcophagidae > Sarcophagidae sp. BV-2014. The sequence continues at coordinate 3,888 of JXPX01015786.1, forward strand.
TGCAAACTCATTTCTTTTTATTCGATTGTGAATGGATACCAATACCAACTTTATGTATGGAAATTTAATTGCAAGAACATTTCTAATACGAAATGTACCAGTATTCGATATATTATTTAGTAAATTCAATGTAAAAAGAGAGTGGTCAGAACATATTGTAAATTTTCCACTCTCTTTCCTTTACATATATTGAGTTCTGCTAAAAATAAAAAACTGTCGGTAGAAGATTTGAAACTTTAATAATACTATTTTCCGTTGTAATGCTATATGTAGTCGACACATGGGTTTTCAAGACATCAGTATAGAAAAATTCGTAATCTCTCAATTCATCTCTAATTACTTCAAACATTATTATATATTCAGTTGAGTAAGCATCGAATTTAGAACACTCGTGTAATTAAGTAATTATTGACCATTTTTTAAGTAACCATGGTGGAAGTTGTTTTGTTTCAAGTATGCTATTTAATATAGGTATATCACATTTATTACAATTTTTAATAGTTCACTAAATGGTTGGAGGAACTTTCGGTATCCTCTTAGATAGTTTCACCTTAGTAGCAATTTGGTTAAGCAGTGTATTTGTGTTGTACAGAACTATGCGATATATTTTCGTAGTAAAATATCAATCTTTGTGCAAAGGGTTTTATATTTGCCTCGAAGAGCATGTTTGTGATTGGCTGCAATCGAAATGCGCCCAAAGCGAGTTCATTAAGGAGTAAATTTTTCTGAGTTGGGAGGCTTTTGCGATTGAAACGTTAGATACGAAGCTACAATTGAATCATCGAGCTTGAGTGAAGAAGTATGATAATCTATAGGTCATTTCATCTGTAGCGTTTATTTATTAATATTCCAAGTATATTTCGTGTGTCAACACGAGTTATTGCCGTGTTAAATGAATTTACACTTTCTGGAAGAAAGCGAGCACTGGATCCACTGCACCATTCTGCTATATCGTCGAAAAGGTTGTCCAAGTTGAGAGTAAAGGTTTTCCCTAAGTCAGCCCTTATTATAAGGTTAAAGTCATTGGTATATGCTCAAACATCAACTTCCCTATTAAGCGATGTAACAAAACATAGTTTGTTATAGGCAATTAAGAAGAGAATGAAAGATAACGGCGAACCCTGTACGACTTAGAATATCAATTGTCTACTCGAACAATTTTTCTTCTCTTACTCATAAAATTGGTGACATATCTAATGATATTGGTTCCTACTCTCCATTCATTGAGCTGATTCAGTATAGAGTAAATACTAATTTTATCGAAAGGTTGTTCGTAGTCCAACGAGATTATATTTTTGTGTTTTCGTAGCGAGTGGCTGTTTGCAATCTGATAGTCTAGAGCTTCGCCTTTTAAAACCAAATTTTCGGTTACTCAACAGTTTATTTCTAGTAACAAACCACCATAATCTAGAGGCGACATCTATGTCCAAAACGTTTGATAAACAGGGATTTAGCGAAATGGGACGAAAGGATTTTATAAAAGTGTTGTTCGTTACAGGCTTAGGAAAGGTATGACCATGCTATTTTAGAGTTGTTGATGAATGCAGTTATGAAATATATTGTTAAATATATATATATTATATTCAAAATCATCTCTTCTTCATCCAATGTATATGGAATATAGATGATTTTGCATAAGAAAAGCATTTTTTTATTTTATTATTTTTCGAGTGGCTTCTTTAATTTACTTTTTCAATCTGTTTGATGCAGTTCTGGGTAAAATTAATGGGTCGTTTCCTTTAAGAGTTAGAGATGAGTTACGTATCTGATAAATTTGTATGTCAAAGGTCGAATTATCAATATTGCTTATGATATCGCAGTAATTTTTTACAAATATTGGTTTTTTAATTTCTGTTAATGATCAAACATTACACGAGGTTGAGGGCTTTTCTATGTTAGATTTAACTATTGCAGAGTATGGTGTATTATGCTGAGAATGTCGTTGATTATATATGCCGGCAGCCTTATTTTTGCTCACTTCTTCTATGATAGCGGTTTCACCAATTCCACATATTGTTATTAACGATATTTCATAACATGTGACTCGCAGTAAAAATAGAAATCTGTATTGAATAAAAATTAGAGTAAATAAAATGTAATAGGATGTGTGAAAGTGATATACTATAAAACTTAATTAACGAAATATTAACGAATTATATGTTAGATAAAGAGAACCAAATAACATCGCGTAAGACACCATGGGGCTACGTCAGAATGATCAATTTTGGAAAAGTAAGTTTGTAAATCTCGTTTATATATTATTGATAAGGCTCTTGTCTTCGCGTCAATTCCCAATGTGCAGTCATGGAATAAGTTGGCATATTAACAAGAAATGAAATATATTACATTTCTTGTCAATATGTTTACACATTAACTGTTTTGACAGCCTTTCTTTTTATCTCCTTCATCATGGCTTTCTTTTAATTAATAAAATATTTTTAATATTTAATTCTCACAAAATCAAATTTTGAAGGGTCTCCAAACTTAGTTTTATATTTTTGTTTACAAAATATTTTTTAAATAATAAAAAATCATGTTACTTGATCATAACAAGAAACAAATAATTACTCTGTTGGGCGCATAGTTACTAAACTACAAAGTTTAATAAAAATTGTCGATATTACTAGTGATCAATATAATATCATTACTACTAAAATTTAAGTCATATTATTATTTTTATTAATATTCGGTTTTTGGTGTAAAATAAGAAAATAAATTGAAATTTATTTATTTTTTTCTTTCATTTTAACCTTTTCTATTAACTCTCCGATTTTTCACATTCAAAGTCTGGCATTAAATTTTATATGAAACGAATTTTTTTATATGTACATTTACAGCCTTATTTTTTTTAACATTTTGAAACCTTTCGATCCAAATCTCAAATTTCTCCACCTGCACTAAATATTGATGTAGGATATAATGAGTTGTATGCGCTATTTAAGTAAATTTAAATTTAGTATTTATAACTTATTTTCCCATCGATGTCAAAAATTCGTTTTAATTGTAAATAACTTATATACCGAAGCTTATCCTTAAAGTTGCTCCGATCTCCGCAATTTAGAAAACTTATACTGACAGAGTTTTCACTAATTAGAAGAGTTTTTGAGTTATCCCTAGACCTTCCATATTTTAAATTTTAGTTATTTCTGTCAAACTGTTCCATTGTGCAAAATTATGCATCTATTAACTCTATTTGAAATTCACAAAAAAAAAAATGGAAACAACATATAAAACAACAGAATTATATATTACTTAGATATTCCTTTCATGAGAGTATAATTTTCAAATGGCTGAGTATTGTCTATATCATTTATCAACTGATTATGACAAGAATTGCTTTCAATCTTTATCCGTTAGTTTAAGCTAAGAATATTCATTGACTGCCTGAATTTGTTAACACCTGTAAGCCTTTAACATATGAGTTATGTCGAAGACAAGATAATGATTTCTAATCTATGAATACATTAGATATAATCTTTTGAAATTTCCCCGATTTAATGGATTCGAAATTTAATATAAAATAGATTAAATTTAAATTGCTAAATAAATATCTGTCAGTTTTAAATGAAACAATTTTTTCAGGAAAATAAATACAGACGCTGCTAGTTGTAAAACTCAAAGTATAATTTAATTTAAAAGAAACAATATATCAGTAAGCATAAGAAATTCTAAATTTACATTACACTCGCAGCGTTATATTTCTCACAGTATATTTGTTTTCTATTATAAAAAATCTAAAATGAAGGATGTCGATTTACTTATACTTTTATATTCTTAAAAATTGATGCAAACATTTAATTGATATTGTATATTCAAATATTTTATTATTCTTGAAATCATAAAGGTATACCCACATTATTACTCAAAACTTTTGAAATCAAGCCGTTTTTGCTCGTTTCATTAGCCGGCTGCTAAAATGACTATCATAATACTTGAAAGTATGCGTTATCCGTTATTTATTCTGATAACGAATATAAAGCTTATGTATACGACTATAAGGTATTTTGCGATGTTTAATACGACTTTAAGAATATTTCGGCAATTGTTTAATATAATTTGAAAGAAACAATATATCAGTAAGCATAGGAAATTATATATTTGTATTACACTCTCAGCGATATATTTCTCTCAGTATATTTGTTTTCTATTATAAAAAATCAATCTAATATAAAGGATGTCGATTTACTTAAACTTTTATATTTTTTATAGTTGATGCAAACATTTAATTGGTATTGTATATTCAAATATTTTATTATACTCGAAATCATAAAGGTATACCCACATTATTACTCATAACTTTTGAAATCAAACGATTTTGCTCATTTTATTAGCCGGCTGCTAAAATGACTATCATAATACTTGAAAGTATGCGTTATCCGTTTTTTATTCTGATAACGAATATAAAGCTTATGTATACGACTATAAGGTATTTTGCGATGTTTAATACGACTTTAAGAATATTTCGGCAATTGTTTAATATAATTTGAAAGAAACAATATATCAGTAAGCATAGGAAATTATATATTTGTATTACACTCTCAGCGATATATTTCTCTCAGTATATTTGTTTTCTATTATAAAAAATCAATCTAATATAAAGGATGTCGATTTACTTAAACTTTTATATTTTTTATAGTTGATGCAAACATTTAATTGGTATTGTATATTCAAATATTTTATTATACTCGAAATCATAAAGGTATACCCACATTATTACTCATAACTTTTGAAATCAAACGATTTTGCTCATTTTATTAGCCGGCTGCTAAAATGACTATCATAATACTTGAAAGTATGCGTTATCCGTTTTTTATTCTGATAACGAATATAAAGCTTATGTATACGACTATAAGGTATTTTGCGATGTTTAATACGACTTTAAGAATATTTCAGAAATTGGCTATCGAAGTTAGAAAAGTTTACGGAATTAATCAAGAATATATGTATGAAATGACAACATTATTTCTCGTCAGCCACGCCTTTTAAATGTCCTCACGGTTGTAAAGCATAAAACATTTGTTATCGGCATTTTTAAATAAAAGTTGTCACTCTATTTGTAGACCCAACAAAGTATATGTATTAAATATCCTTATGAAAATCAAAGACTATAGATTGTCGAGTTAGATAATGATCAGAAATCATTTATTTGATTCAAGAGTTATGCATTAAAATATCATAGTTATTTGACTAATAGATATTGCTTTGATAAAATATACTCTGAAAGGTTTTTGTATTAAAAAATAAAAACCACAAATTTAAAAATATTCAAGCCAATAAATCAAGAGTCGTCAACAAGAGATCCGATATAAATTACAAGCTTAAAAATAGTATCTATAAATAGGCGATCTAGTCAAAATACTTCAATTTTTTTTGAAATATGAAATATTTAACACTTTCAGAAGGGTCTTCTCAAATCTAATCTAATACTCAATTAATATCATTTAACCACAGTTACAAATAATTTGAGCGCCTTTAATTACCAAATATCGAAAATAGACTGACAACAAAATACTTAAGATATCTAATTTTCGGTAAGTAAAATTATATTTTTGTGAATACGACACTGTTTATAAAATGCTGACATAAATTTTAATTTTTATAGACTTTTGAAAATTCACATTATTGTTTCATAATAATTTTAATTCTAAAAATATTTAAATGTAAAGTAATAGATATGCCTATTTTAATATATGGTACACTTTTAAAATATAACAACAATTAATATTTTATCTAAGAAGCGCAGTGCACTAAACTTTTTTCCGCAATCATATTCTGAAATTAAATGTCGAAATAAAAAAATGTTGTGACCTTAATGTCTTAACATATTCGGTACCTAAATTTACTATGAGTTTTAGTCCTAAATGATTCATTATTTTAATTTTATAGTTATATACATGCAATAGTGTGAAGGCCTTATACTATTATCTTATTAGTTTTATAAGAGTAAAAACATTTTTTGGAAACATACTTTGAATTTAGTAAATACACAAGTTAAAAATTCACAAATATTTTTTAATTTACAATGACACCCCTCCCTTTTACATTGAAAGCATCCTTTATAATATAAAATCAAATTTACAGTTTAAAATTATTTTCTAATTTTTACGCGAGTGCATTGAAAGAAATTCTGCATTTATGCAATGAAAGAAGCAGAATTACAGAATAAACAAAACACACTATGAACTGTTTGTAATAAATACAGGATCAGCCTTGAGGATAAAAGAATGAAATACAAAAATGTATAATAAGAAACAAAAACGTGGATGTAAACATATATCAAGAATTCCCAGTCTTACAATATATTTATTTTTTTATTTTTATATATTTTATTCTTTTTATCACAAACTATATACAAAAAAAGGTGACATAAAATTAAATTATTAGCCTTAAATGAGTGTTTTCTGATTGATAATTATTATATATGTGCTTGATAAATAATTCTTAATAACCTGAAATATATTGTTAATGTTTTGAATATTGTTTTGTTTTTGGTCATTTTTTTCCATTATGTAAGAAGACATAACGTATCACAAAAGTTTATATTTTAAAACTTTGTATGGTGTCCATCGTTACCAGAACTAATTTTTTACATTTTACATGAGTTATTTTATAGATTTTAAAGCAATGTTGTATTCGCGGACATTTTCTTTCAAATCAGCCCAAAGATTTTCAATGGGATTCAAGTATGGAATTGAGAGTGGCGTTGGAAAATGTTTGGTGTTTTATAAAAACCACAGTTTATTTTGCGTCATTATCTTGTCAGAAGTGAAAAGGGGCTATCTAGCCCCATTTATTCTGCACTGAAATGTAAGTTAAATTAAATATATTACATACATATATATGTAATATCCATATGCCATAATGCCCACTCCTAAGGCCGGTATTCAGCCCAAACCATCAGACCGCCAACTCTATGTTTTACAATTGGTTTTATATTTTTTATTATTAATGATTCACTTGGCTTTCGCCAGACCATAAATAATTCATCTGACACAAAATGTTGACTTTTCTTTCGCCACGCAATATAACAGTTTTCCAAAAATCATATGTTTAATTGTTATGGAGTTGAGTAAATGATAATCTCTTTTGTATGTTGATTAAATCTCTTTTGTTTGTTGCCACACGACCGTTTATATTATTGGCTCTAAGAACCCAGCGGACTGGGTCGTCCATGTTCGTAGTGTCTCCTTTATTTTGTTGTTGAAAGGGATTATCCCGGTTTTCTTAAAGAATTTGTTTCTCATCTTTTGAACAATATTTTTGAAAATTACCGGGTTCTTTTGCTATTTTTATTGTATTTCCTATCGCTTGCCGACACCGATTAAATATTTCACATATATTATAATATTGCTTTTAATATTTTGTTGATTTACCCGTATTATGAAGATATAAAATTGTATTGTTTCCGTAAAAATTGTATTCCTTTTATTTAGCCATTTTTATGACCAAATCTTAACGCTTGTAGGCGAAAAGAGATTAACTTAAACTAATTAAAATAAAAGATAGCATAACAAGTGATATTTGAAAAAATAAATTGCAAAAAAGGAGAGTGGATAACAAAACATATCAATGAATAATAGTAATCGATATAAATCAAAAAATTTTTTTTATGTTGAAATTGGGAGGTAGTAAAAAAAACAAAAGCATGATTGAATTAAAAGTTGTTGTACTTTATTTGTTTATTATCATTTCTCATATCTTTTATGATTATAGAAAGATATATTTTTATATATTCTAAAGATTGCAATAATATAAATAAAATTTAATTTAATCAAATACTTTCGTGATACACTGTTCCTGCAATACAGTAAAAGAAAGAATCTTATATATATGTTACCGCAATCAAAACTAAATGTTTCTGCGCTTTAAACCTTTTATATATTCCATAAATTCGTAAATCGATTATATGTGACAAAACTAATTTTAACAATCACAACATAAACAGAAAATAATTAAAAAAACTTATTTTAAAAATTACAGAAATACTATACATAATTCTCGTTTACATCATATAATTAAATGTACATATAAGAAAAGTTAAATCTTTCCTCATCAAGTAGTGCATGCGGTTATAAGTGCGCCTTGCAATCGAAACGTTTTTAATTTCGATGTAATGTAGATAATTTTAATCACTGTTGGAGGGTAAATATCAGATTTTCAGTCCGTTTTTAACATATAGAACTTTTTTTAGAACTCGTTATGCTATGAAGTCAGATACGATCTAGCAATGTCGGTCTGTCTGGGGAAATACTGATTATGTTAATAATCACACATATTTATGAAGTCAGCCATGAAGTTTAATTTTTCTTCATTACAAAACACTGATTCATTTTTAAATCTTTATCAAAAGCTACAAAGGTATACAGTCCATTTCCCATTTTATAAACCAAAATATTTGCTAAGAAAAAATAAATTTTGGTAATTCAATTAAATTAAAATAATAAAATTGTAACAAAACAAACATTTATTTTATTTTTAAGAACATGGACTTTTTATTTTTCAGTGCTATAAACATGTGTTAACCTAAGATAAGAAAGAATGAAGATCATACAGTCATTATCTATTACTGTAGATATGCATGTGCACGTTCTGTCGATGATAACATTAATAATAAATAAGGAAAATTGTCACACAACAAACACTAATAATGTGTACGATTTGTTGGTAGATTAGTTCTATTTAAGTTTTTAGATTATTTTAATAAGCTCTTAAGGTATTATTTTTTAATTAAGAATACGAAGGTGCCTTTTTTCACTAAAACTCGTTTAAATATCGACAAATAATAAACGTGTACAAATATGTACGTCTCTGGATATAATATTATAGTTTATGTTTAATAGTTAATATTTGTCAGAGCAGTAGAGCCAATATTTTGCATCGGGAGGCACCTTTGAAGATTAAGTTTTTTTTTGTTTTTGATTGATAAGGCAAATACTGGTCCTTGTTATATTCTATCACATTGTGGTGCCCGTATATGGTTCCATTTTTCCATATTGCCTCTTACAAACAAAAAAGAAATCAAATATTTATAATNATATGGTTACATTTTTCCATATTGCCTCTTACAAACAAAAAAGAAATCAAATATTTATAATACTAATTATTTATTATATTTATAATACTATTAAGGATATCGATAACCAACTCTGTGCATATAGAAAATTCTATTATATATATATCTGGTGAATATAGAATAAAAAAATTACTAATATTATTACGAAACAGTTTGTGTTTTTACGCTAATTACCTGCTTAGGTTAATAACAGTTAATATGACATCAATTAAAATTTTAAAAAATTTAAAAAGTCATAAATACTTTTTGGGGATATTAAAAGTTGTTGGTACAAAGCCCTGAAGTAACTATTAATACATATAAAATAGATATATAGATTGTTTTTAACTACATATAAAATTGAACTATAGATTTTATATAACTAAAATCTTATATTTATTTAAACACTAACTTTACACAACTTTACAAATATTTTACATTCTGCTGCACACCAGAGCAAGGAAGCAGGGATCCGTACCCTTGTAGCGCTTGACGATCAGGGAGGTGAGTCCACTTTTTACACTTAACATTTAAAAATAGTTTTTAACAACACTAAAACATAGCACATTTTATAACACTGCATTTTATGTTCTTGGATTGAGCAGTACAGACATTCTAAGATTTTCTAAACCTTATCACATTTCTCTGTTATTACCAACTCGATTATCAAATTAATTACTTAATTATAAGGTTTTATATAAATCAGAAAAATAACTTTACTAGATTAATATGAAATGTCAGAGAGACAAAACATTACTTCTACTTTTAAATAGAAAACAGTTTTGCAGAAGAAGAACATTTACATTTATTAATATACAATCATGTGTCAGTGATGTAAAAAGTATTGTCTTCTTACATCACCTCTTGAGTCTAATATCAAAAACATCAAAACTCACTAAACATAGCTAGGCAAAATCAAAGTGTTACGATCTATCTCTGTTTGACAACTACCATGGTGCGTTGGTTTAACCATCAACGCAAAATATTGAAGTATTTTAAATGTGATGAGATAAAAAACCTCCGACTAATGTATATCAACAATATGCATGTACTCGCAATTGCAATAAAATTTATGACTATATATTATTTATGATTACTATAGTGCATCTAAATCTTTTAATATTTCTATTTAACACAATAAGATAAAGCCTACCAGGAATCACACATATAGCAAAAGTGAGGTCAAATTATAATATAACATTTTTACCATTAAATTTTTGGAGTCTTTGTTATAAATTAAATAATATTTTTAAATTATTTAATATATATTTATATTTAATTAGATTTTTTCTATACCCTTGTTACTTCGGTTACCCTAATTATTAAGCATGAATAATAATTTGGATTTAAACTTTTAATGTAATTTAATTTCGTTCACTATCTATCATACTTATAGGAGCATTTTAAGCTTTGTTTTTATATTATAAGTAGCATTTTAAGCTTTGTTTTTATATTATAAGTAGCAATTTAAGCTTTGTTTTTTTATTAAGTTTTGGCTAACAATGGTCGGTGCTTGGAAAGTTTGAAAGCTACGCTCGTCGAATTGTTGAGGGCTATTAACCATATCAAACCTCATTTTACAACACAAAAAAGAGAACTTTCTCTTTCCAAGACATTTATAAAACGTACTAAAAAATTAAAAGGGTCTATTGAAACTTAAGGGTTCGTAAATCATTAAAAAATCTTTTTAAATATTTAGATATTTACCAAAATTTAATTTCTTAAACGTATTTTGACTACCCTTCAACTATCGCAAATCATTTTATTACATGACATTTTAATTAATTTTTGTTTTATTTGCAATTTCTTCAACAAATTTTAAATAAACTATTTAACCCAAAATAAAATTTGTAAAAAATTGATATCTTAATAACTTTGAAATAAGTATAACAAATATAATGATATAAAACCATAGCATGTAAGAAACATTGTAAATAACACTTTCGATTACAATTGTGGATAGTTATTTTATTCCACTTTAGTTATTAGTTCTTTTTCAGTACAAGCGACGTTTTGTGCTCAAATTATCCAAGAAAGCTGTATTTTAAAAGTATATTAAAGGGTGTTTACTTACTTAATTATGTATCATATACAAAAGTTCTTAACAAATTTCTAATATGCTAAGTAGTATACAGTTAATATTAATTATAAGTTTAAGTTAAAATAAAATAACTAGCATTATTAATAATATCGTATTTATATTTTAATTTACAATTTATGCATTCTAGTTACTTTACTGACTATAGTAGTTGTATTTGGTGGAGGTGCAATAGTTGAACTATTTTCTTATATCTGCTCTCATAGACACCTGAAACATTATTGAGTTGCTGGATTGTAATATTGTGATGACAGAATATGTTGGTATATTTATTGTCATGTTTTTATTCTTATTATTACTTGACTAACAGTAAAATTCTTAGACAGAGCTTGATCATTTTTGTTATATTTGTTATTTATGTAGATAAATGTTGCAGAACTCTCGTTATTTAATCTTACAAGTATTAAAAGTTTATGCATAAATACTTTTATAATTATATTTATCATTCNTTATGTTAAGCGATCATAATATTTTTTTTAACTTTCTTTAAAGAATAACTTCATAAGCAATTTAAAGGTTGGATCTATATAATTAAGCATAATTTAGTATTTTTTTTACTTTAAGGACCTATTTTGCTTGGTAGTTAGTTTAAAAGAGAACGAATGCAGTAGTTTACCTCACGATGTTGATAGGTATGT
>JXPX01016231.1:0-14270 GCA_001047195.1 Sarcophagidae sp. BV-2014
TAAAACGTCGAATGGTTGACAAGAATTAATAATAATAGTGGATTAGGTTTTTTAAAATTTTCTAAAATTTCATTAGTCATATTAGGGCTAACACGCTATATTCACACATGATAGCCCTATTCTAGATTAATGAGGAATGCTTTCCTTGTAGAATAAATTACATTAAACTTTTGGAGATTGTAAACAAAAAACAGTTTCTGGTTTACTTATCTTCTTGAATCAGATTAAGCTGGATCTGATATTTCAAATATTGTTTGTTAATCACTTAAAAAAAAAGTTTATAGAAAATTTATGTTCTGTTGAAGTTTATCAAAAATGTTCAAATCACAAGTTTCTGCATTAGTTTGTTTAATGATATTAACAATTGTAGGCACCTCGAAACCAACATGTTTGGGAATGAAAAAATGGTTAAAATCATTAGCTGCTCAGCCAAAACAACCGTATTGTCCATGGGAAATAAAAGGTAAAAGGAACTCTATATATATATTATACGACGTAAATCCACCCGAAGGTTTCAATTTACGGCGTGATGTCTACATACGTTTGGCAGTTTTTATACGGAAACTGCAAAAAAAGCCGAGTTTTGAAAATATTCGATTGGTATTGCCACCCTGGCGAAGATTATATCATTGGAAATCTAAACATATACAGCAGGATCATGTACCATGGAAAAACTTTTTTAACATCGAAAGTTTACGAAGATATGCGCCCATCTTAGATTTTCCGGAATTCATAGATGAATTTTTATTGTTTGGCTTAGAGGAAAGCCCTTTGGTTGGAGTAGACAAAGTGCTGCAATTAAGCCACTTTAAAGAAATGTTTGAAAATGGAGTTTTTAAAGATAAATGGGAATTTTCTACCGAATGTCCTAAAACTTTACATACACTACAAGGTTCTTATCTAAAGGAGTCGCCACTGTGGCTCAAAAATGAAAAAACACAATGTGTAAACTATCAAGGAAGTGCAAATCTATTAAAAAATATTATTAAAAACATCGCAGATAGTTTAAAAAATGATACTTTTCCAAAAGTTATAGCAATATTGAATGCTGAAATAGTTCTACATGAACATTGGGCTGATCGTGAGTTTTGGAAAGCTCGCCGTTCTATGCGTTTTGCCGATACTTTAATAAAAATAGCATCTGACTATCGTTATACATATTTCGAAAGCTGTGATAAATCGGATAATGTCCAAAGGCCTCCGATGTGGGAATATGAGAATTCTAAACATAAAGACCAAGCCATTGGCGGTGAATATTTGTGTGCTCATTTAAGACGTGGTGATTTTCTTTATGGTCGTGAATCTACAACGCCTACTTTGAAATCTTCGGCTTTACAAATTAAATACCATTTACAAAAGAATAATCTCACTAAAGTTTTTTTGGCTACTGATGCTAGTGCTTTCGAAATTAAAAATTTCAAATCCTATCTACAACGTTACCGAATTTTTCGCTTTACCACTGATAATCTTTTCCAAAAGTCTTTGATAATGGATGGTGGCATTGCTATTATAGACCAATCGATATGTTCTCATGCTCGTTTCTTCATTGGTACTTATGAGAGTACGTTTACCTATCGCATTTATGAAGAACGTGAAATTTTAGGATTTCCGAAAGATCGTACATTTAATACGTTTTGCAAGAAATCAACAATGGAAAACTGTTTGCAAAACTCAATATGGCCAATTCTATATTAAGCAATAATGACTTGCCTAATGATTCACTTGTAAATGTTTCATTACTAAATTCTAAAAAATAGTAGTCAAAAATTCAAGAATGTCAAGGATCAATAAAATGTGATCCTAATTTCAATTTACCAATTATACTCCAGAAACGTATCCATTCTTAAGTACCGTAAATATTAATAAAGCGTATATCCAAGACTTGTTATTTTAAGGAACATATTCTCTGTTGTATTAATAAATATTCATTTTTATTACAAAGTCATAAAAATAAGATTAGATCGATAATATTTAAAAATCGATATCAAATTTATAAAAAAGATGTGCATAAGTTTTGCAAAACAAAACCATATATTTATTAATTTTAAAAACCGCTATAAACGATTTTTGTATATTAATAAATTACCTAGTCTTTAAAACATTATTTGTATCAAAACGAAAAAGGAAGCTAAAAGTTATTATGTTATCCTTAGATTTGCATACTTTAAAACTATCTTATTAACCATAATATTAAAATACCAAATATACAATTAAATAAATCAAACAAAAGAAATATAGAAAATGTATATACTTTTTCGGGGTCTTGCTCAATTACTACATTATTAAGAAATTAAAGTGTAAATGCTGTAATGAATTAATAAAAAAAAACTCAAATGCTTTTTAACATTTGGTAAAGATACTACGTAATGAGTTTCAACATCGCTTCATTCTATTAGGTTTAAATAAAATTAATTAATTTTTATTGACGTTTTTATAGATATTTTTTTTATATATTATTTTTTATTTTTAATTTATATATTTTTATTTTTTTGCAATATAACCCTAAAATAATGTAATAAAGATAATTAAATAGTGAATGTCATGTTCTTTTCATATTCACTATTTAAAGTTCTTGTCATAAAACATTATTCTATTAGCTTTATTTTTTTAGTTATTTAACAAATATCTATTATGCTTATGCATATAGGCAGAAATAATTATTTCTTTAGATTAATTTTATTTCTTTACATTTTGCTTGTATATATAATCTGCATGTAGTAAATAAGGTTTAAAGATTTACGGTGTTTACTAATTTCCAAAAGTAGTTAATATTAAAAATATTTTGTTCAATTAGCACAAGTTTGTTATAACAGTTGGTAAAATTAAATATTTGTGTAATTTAACTTTTTTTATAGCTGTCGAAACAGTACAAGTAAAAGTAAGTTGCGAACTTTATTTAAATGACTTTATTGAGAGCTTATATCTAAATTTTTTAATATCAGTTGTAAAACTTAAATTTTGAGTTTAAATATGTAAATAAATATTCAGAATCATCTGAGCTTTGACAGGGTTTCAAAGATAAAATTCTTTTGAAATCGAATAAAATCTTTGCAAATCATTGGATTGGTATCAATGAATTTTTTCATTACCATTACTTGTTTTATCCATCTGTTTAATTCAATTAATTAATATGTATTAATTTTACTTCCTGTTATTCAAACAGTATTTGTCGATGTTATTTGAATTAGATTTAAAAAGTAAAAAAATACATTAACCTATGCATCAATAATCCTAAGCCTACATGTATACTGATTTAATTTAAAAGGAAACCATTGGAATTAAGTCATTGTAACAAATAACAGTGTATGATTTAATTAACCGTAATTTTTGTCAATCAAAATAATTTAATAACAAATATTCACTTCTTGCTGGCATCTTTGAGTTATTACATTGCTCTTGCTTTTAAGGAAAAACTTGTATGAAAGTAATTTTAGCAGTATCTTTTGAAACTGAGTTCCTTATATTATATTAATTTAAATAATAATAAGAAAGTACATATTGAAATTTTTGAAACCTTGGACACCTTATAAGTTTCTGTATGTAGAGAAAACAAATAAATGTTTTACTTTTTTATAACAACAAAATCGTTTTAAAAATTGTCTATTGACCCAAAAATTATTTAACGGTCGAGAAATAGTTTTTCTCAATTGCATTTACATTATATAATATAATGTTACATAATTTTTATTTTATAATATCATATAATATTAATTATATAATATAATATCATATAATTTTTATAATATAATATAATAGTATAATTTTTGTTTTTTAATTTAATAAAGGCACTTTTACTTTATAAGATCATTTCTATTATATGATTTTTAAAATCTAAACATTTCATTTTAATATCCTTTTCTTATGTATTTTATGTGTGAAATAAATAATAAATATTTTAAGGTAAATAACAACAAATTTTAATGTAGATTCCAATAATCTTTAACTTTTATTAATTAATATTCACTAAAGAAAATCTTAATTTACCACATTAGTATCCTAGTACACTGTGTGACAATACTTAAAAGATGCCTTGAAATTTCGAATATTCGGCGATAAAGAATACATTATTTTAAATTGTATTTGATATGTAATTGCTAACGAGACAATTATAACTTGTAATAAATTTATTTTATAAAAGTAAAATCGTTTAATTTTCAATGTTCAATGTGTAACTTTATAAAAATTTAATAAAATAAATGTTAGTTTCAAGCATTTTACGGAAATATCGAGAACTAATAAGGAATAGCCTTATCTTTCAAACAACTGGCATAAATATAAAATGTAACTGTAACAGATCATTTATTTGTAATGAAAATAAGACATCATAATATGTATGTCATAATATTTAGAAAATTTTTGTAATGAAATTCACGCTCACAGTATATTATTGATCCCTAAATTAGATCGTAAATCGTTTCATTAAAAATAGTTTTATTGCAAATTATTGTAAAACATAGAATTTGTTAACCTTGGTTTAAAATATATTTATATTATAAACATCATAAAGCTAAGTATACAATATTTTTTAACATTTAACAAATAATAAAACATTTAAGTAGAATTTTTAAATACTCATATATAATGAATTAGTTTTCAACGGACTAGCAATTTCAAAAATTGAAAAATTAAATTTTAGAATTTTCAAGATATAAAAAAAAGTGTAAAAAAGCTCAAGACGGTATGAATATTGAATTAAAAAGAATTTTATATGCTACTTGATATGATAAACAAAAGAAATTGACAAGTCGTAGATTTAGAACTATTTTATGGCAAAGTCACTAAATGAAAAATCTGAAACTTTGAAGTTATACTAAAACCTATTTGACAATTAAGGTAAATGGATACGAATTGTTTTTTTTACGAAAATAAAAATTAATGAAATTGAATATCTTTCGATTTAAACAAAAATTGGACCGCATAATTATTTTCTTAAAATTAATATTGCTGTTTCCAAAAATGATTTTATCATACTTAAGAATGATAATGGTAGGCACTATTCCTTTGTGTGATTTCTTTCTCAAATATATTTAAGTCATTAATTAAATGTCGGATCTAAAACATATATCGCGAAGGTCGCGAGTAAGTTCGTATGGTTAATGCAAAAAGTAGCATAAGTCTAATTATAAATATATATGTAAATGTAGTTGTTAGATTGTCGACGATTCTAAACGATTAACATTAAACTTGAAGTGTTATGTTTCACCTAGCATTTTCATAATATCGGTGCTCGCATACGAGATACATACATTAGATTGACCAAAGGCATTTTGAATGTACAAAAGACACTTGAGTAAACCTGAATAAATATGAAATTTATCATTCTTAATGAAAAAAGGATTTAAATTTCATATATATTTATAATATACATGGATTGTTCAAAATATAAGGTGTTTTTTAAAATGTAACGTTAAGATTATTTGTGAGAAGATATGTTTTGCGGTTCGGCGACTTTCTGACGCCATTTGACCACAACAGCTTCCAATTTTGCTCAGAAAATATTGAATAAAAATAGCTTAAAAATCCATTGAAATACATGTTCCTCTCACAGATTACATTGCATTTATAACCACTATAATTAAATTAAAATTAACAGAAAGTAACATTTGTCTCAAAGTGTAATCTTCATTACACTCAAAGTATAATCTTCATCAACGCACAGCCGAATCTGCAGGCCTATCTAAGTCCGAAGAATTTAAAATCATAAATCAGGCATATGTCGTCTTTGAGTTGTTGTATAATTATTGCTGAAGAAATATTTGGCAATTCCTTACAGGGCCGTGGTAAAAAGGCAAAGTAGAAATTTAAGCAAACTCTTCAGGTTGCGAATCTGAATATGGCCCTTGACGTGTTTGCTACTTGTCGTTAAAGGAAACTTTTGATTGTTTTTATAGGGAAGTGATAATAGAGCGTTTTAGGAAACAAAATTTTCCTCCTCAAAGTTCTAAGCTAATTTTACATATTAGAAAACTGATCCGTCGTCAATATTAAATATGAAAGTTTTTTAGATTTTGAGGATGGGAGGGACAAAAAGGAACGGAGTTTTTCCCCCTTCGAACGGACGGTCTATATTTTCTGTTGTCTTAAGTTGTTTGCGAATTATGGGTATGCGTACTTAGGGTGGAAAATGCACACCCTTAATGTTTTGAGTTAACTTTGCCTGTTTAAAATTTGAAACTTTTGATATAGATTATTGTCCCCATACGCAAACGGGGCAGAAAGTTTTTAGGAAAAGGGCAATTTTAAGGCCTTCGAATTTAAAAAACCTAAAGCAACTGTGCAAAAGGAGGACAATTTTCTCTAACATCCTCTCCTAAACATTAAATATTAAATAATAATTAATCGATTGGCAAATAATTGTATAACATTTTTTATTGTTATAATGAGTATATGAGAGCGAGGTAAAAGGGTTGTTTACTTTCCTTTTAATTGTCGACATATTTATAGAATTTTAGCAATTTGGCATTTGGCATGTTCTTATCTGCCTTAAATATTTAGCATGATAGACTTCTAAATGCTTTAAATACGGGGGAAGGAAAAGGTAAAAATCAATTATTTGGAATTGGGTCGTTGTACGTGGGTTATATGCTAATATTTATGGTTGAACTGAATATATAAAAAAAATGAAATGTGCATGCATAAGTAACTTTAAATCGATGTGTCACAAAAGTAGTACGTTGTTTATATTAAGGCAGATGAAAAAATTCGAAAGGGATTGAAAGTTCTCAGTAATATTAGTTGTTGAAATATCGGCTAAGCCTTTCTTTTTCGGCTTAGTTGTTCAATTTTGGCAAGGGTTTATATATTTTTAATTGGTTGGATTGAAAACTTTTGACACATCAGACTGTACGGTCCATATCTGAAACTGTATATATTTGTGCATATCGTCAAACAAAAGATTTTAATAAATATAATATGACGAAGAAATGTGAATATACTTCTTTAACTGAAGGGAAGAAAAGGAAATTCAATTTGTATTGGTTACGTGGTTCGTTTAATTAGGTATAAAAAATTTAATATTAAAAAAATATAAAACTTGATATATACTTTGATCAGATAAAGAGTAAGTTAAAAAAAATAAAGACAATTGCATTATTACCGAAAGTAGTTTTTACATTTGTTATATTGTAAAGACAAAATGGTTAAACTACATTCCTCTTACGGCTTTTCTAAACCTGATGCCTTAAATACTTTACTGAACTTCAAGGGAAAGAATTTTTTGATGTTTTTATATATAATATTGTATGCATGTGAGATAGCAAAACATTCTAAAAATTTTGCTTTTTGTATTACAGATTATTAAAATGTAATAATTGTAAATGAGGTTTTAAATTATGCCAATAAATGTTAGTAATTTTTAAAAGTAAAACAAATATGGAATAAGTTTTTGCATGTTGCTTTTATGATATAGATTATATAGCATGTTACATATATGATATTGGCGTTAAGTTTCCCCTATAATGTTTTATATGAAATATAATGGGTAGAAGGATGGTATAGTGTTACTATTCGAGTAGTCGTATAAACATAAACTTCAATGTTGGTATATAATAACTTTTAAATTAATTCAGCTACATGAATTGCGATGAACACTTCTCATTTATAAATTTAGAAGTAGCATGCTTAAGAGAATATGAATTTGAAGTAGAATTATTTTTGGATGATTGTAATTTAGAGGTAGTCAATTTGCTTCAATATCTGAAGTATATTTAGCAATCTGATAGTTGGCTTATATGGTCTCTAAGTTTTTTGCAATAAACATTTTATGTTAGCAATCAGAAATATTAAACTGAGTAGATGGTACAAAAAAATGTTGCCGATCATAAAATAAATATTGAAAAAAGGTCTCTGTCTACTTTTCTGGGAAGTTACAATATAAGGCATGTTATAATGTAATGCAAATCATAGAGTTGAATGTCATTTCAATTGAGTATAATTACAATTTAGAATACGTTAAAAATCTCGATATATTAAAAATATGTAACTTAAAAAATAAAAATTTTAAATTTTAAAAAGCAATTTTTATTGGATATGAACAACTTATAAACATAAACTAGGGAATTCTTCAAATATAAAATTATCAAAAATAAATTAACTCAAATTTTAGGCTACAGGAACCGGGTTGTTAATAAATACTTTAAAGTAATTATTCTTATTTCGCCAATGTAACAATAAAATGTATGAAATTCTGATAAAAAATGATATTTTTAAGCTTTAAAAAATAATTAAGAAATAATTCAGAAATTTATTGCTCCATCAATTTGTATGCATTGTTTTTTCAATCAGGAAACCTTTCATATTTAACAATTATTTCTCTACAACTTATTGAATATTTTTAAAACATAATAATTTTATTAAAATTCATTGTTTTATTTAGAACGTTTTGAGAAGTTTTTCATTGTTTTTACGAAAACTCTAATGACGATAAATTGTAAAAATAAATCCTTTCTTAACAACACATATATTTAAAAAACTCTGTACATAAATATGTTACTTAATATCTAATTAATTGTAATTGGAACTAAGTTTTTTTTTTGTTAATGATAAAATCTGTTTTATCAACTAAACTTTACCGTTATGTCAATTTACCACAGGTACAATAGTTTCAACATAAAAATTAATTTGTTTACATTGGCTAAAGTTGGGAGATTGCTTTTAATACATTTTTACTGCAATGCGTGTGGTTTGAATGAAATTGTATAAAACAGAATTAGATGTTATTTTCTGATAGATTATTACTTATAATATCTGCTAAAAAAATATTTTCTAAAAAAAAATTCTATTAACTTTTATTTTCTTAAACATAAACTTATGTTTTCTGTTCAAATCATAATTCTTCTATGACATATTAATTCCAACCAAGTCATTAATATGTATCCAAAAAGTTTAAGTACATAAAAAATGCAAACGAACTCATTTAACACATTGCCAATTATTTTATAACAAACAAGATTACCATATACTTCTCATTGTGAATCACATTAACATTTGTTTAATGTGTGATGTTTTTACCTAGATTGAACGCTTTAAATCTTGAATTTATGTATTCTTACATACTTCGTATCTGTTTTGAACAGCCAAAACGAACTTTAGCTGATTGTAGTGCTAGTTTTGATTTAAAATAAAAAAATAAAAACATTTTTAAAGCACTTTTTAACTTATTTGTATACCCTCCATCCCACTGTGCAGGAGGGTTTATATAAATATGTCATTCCGTTTGTAACCCACCGAAATACAAATCGGAGAGCAATAAGATTTGTAAATTCATTTTTACGATCAATAGCGAAATCAAAAGAGCAATGCTCGTCTATCTATCTGTCTGTTGAAATGGGAAGTTAAGCACTTAACCCTTAAAATGGGCAAAAATAAGTACAAATTTAAGGACGCCTCTTTAATTTACTTATAAATAAAACAAAATTAAATACCATGTTGTTGTTGAGGTTGTGTGGTATGCAAACGCAAATTCATGCAAATGAAAAAAACAACTTGAAGACGGTGTAGAGGATATAAATGCACCTTCTTCATATGAGTACTTTTACAATACTCCTCCAATAAGTACATTTATAATACTGCTCCTAAGAGTACAATACATCCGGTTCGAAGGACCAAATTAAAGCAGTTGTAGAGGAGATGAAGGCACATTGTTCATATGCGCACTTTTAACAATACTGCTCCTATGAGTACTTTTACAATACTATATTCTTTATTAAAAATTAAACCTTAAGAGCTAATTAAAATAATCATAAAACTCAACAAGAACTAATCTACCAACCGATCGTACACTTTATTAATGTTTGTTGTGTGATAATTTTCCTTATTTATTACAAATGCTATCGATCAACAGAACGTTCACATGGTTATGTACAGTAATAGATAATGCCTGTGTGATCTGCATTCTTTCTTATCTTAAACTAATCAACTCAGTAATAAACATTTAGAAATTTTCCTACATATNTTTATCTTAAGCCAACTCATGTTTATAACACTGTAATACACATTTGAAAATATCACTTAAAATAAGAAAATAAGTAAATAGATTTATTTATAATAATCCTGTTCAAATGTGAACACAACTGTTATTTTTTGTTTGCATAGAAATAATTTGGTTATGAGATGCACTGGTTATGAAAAAAATATAACCACAAGATTTAAATTATAAAAATAAAATTATATGTATGCATAGCTAAAAGTTAATCTTATGCTTGAGGCGGTGGTGCAGCTGGTAACCATTGCGTCTTGCAATAGATATGTTTCGGGTTCGAGGAATTTGTTTTTATTTTTGTATATTTATTTTCAAAATATTTTAGAATTATTGAATAAGAGGTAAATAGTAAAGAAAATATGACACAATAAATTAAATGCTGACATTGGAAGCGACGTGTTGTAACGACCAAAAGGTGGTTTTTTAATAATAACAATATTTCTTGTTTGAGACGTTTTTTATATAAATATATATGAATCATATTGTGTACCTTTATGAGGAGATATTATCAGATCCTTTGCTAAGAAGACGGATGTGCCATTAATGGCCGAGTTGTCTAAGCGGTTGCAGTTATACTTTTAACAGCGTAAGGGACAATGGTTCAAATCTCATGTAAAATATTTTAATTTTTTTAATAAAAGTTAATTTTAGTTAAATAATAAATTGTTTTTAATTCATATGCAAATTAATGATATAATAAAACATATACATTTTAAATAACATATTGAAACTATTTGAATTAAAAATGTATAATATTAATATTTATTATTAAAAGATGTGTATTAATTTATCAATGGTAATATAAAAAATTGTTTAAAAAAAAGCCAAACAACCTTTAAATCATTTGAAACTTTAAACTTGTTTGAAGACTATTGATACTGTAAGAAGAAAGAAACGAAATTGAAATATTTTATATATCTAATTTGTGAAACTTAATTTTTTTAATTTTTTTGCTGGTTAAAATCTCGCAATAGTATTAATTTTAGAGTTTTTTCCTAAATAAAAGAAAAATTCAAATGTACGTTAAATATTCATCTATACATTCTTCACTTTAAGAAAATTTAAATTAATTGATACGTTGAGCAAATGCATTTAAAAACGAAAAATTGTATTTATATGCAAAGTAAGAGTACACACAGAAATTGCGATGCTACGAATATTCATTGCAAAACTAAGATTTGTGTACGAGGTCGGGATGTGTGTGTTTTCATTGATCAATAATAAAATTAAAATTTTAATTTTGAAAATATATTTGCTTAAATATTTTGATAACGAAAATTTACTTATGTTTGTGAAGTAATGCTTTTGAATTTAAAAAAAAAACATTAAGAAATATTTCATTATCTTTTGTAATATATTTCTTATTAAAAAATTTGTATTATCTTATCTACTTAATAATTTTGTTATATCCTCCCTCCATATACCTTCCATTTGTAACACATCCAAATAAAGTTCAGGTACCATAAGCTATATATATATATTCGTAATTATGATCAATAGCGAAATCATTATAATCATGAACGCCTGCATATGTGTTTCTTTCTGAAGCCCTTATTTTAACATAGATTGGTTACTATATTTATTCAGTTTTGAGTAATGCAGAATTTTAAGTAAAACGAAAACTTTTAGTGTTGAAAATAATTATTTGAGAAAAAATAAAATATGCTTACTCTTAATGATGTATCTTTTCTATTAATTGTGGTATATTTAATATACATTTTTTATTAACGTCGCTTGTCTTTGGCAAAACTGACAAGCTATTAAAAATTGATTTTTAATTAAAACAATATAGATTTTTTTTAGAAACAGAATTACTTCATTTTGATTATTTTTTACCAAGTTACATCCACTATCACTTTACATCAAAATAAATTTGAAATAAATTATTTTGATTAATGTGGTTTTTGAATAATATAATATAACTCCGATCGGAAAAAAAGGTAATAAACACATATTCTCTAACGAAAATTAAATAAAAAAGGCAGTTTTTGGAGTAGTAAAATAATATAACTCCGATCGAAAAATTTTTTATAAATACATTCAATTCGCTAACGAAAAATTAAATAAACCAAGGCGGCTTGTGATTAAGTGAAGGTGGTGATGCATTCGAATTGTAATCGGAAGGTTTCTGGTTCGATCCGATGTATATGATTGTTATTTTTTAATTTGTTATAATTTGTATACTTAGCAAATATATATAAAATATATAAAAGCACAGATTATAATAATTCCATATAAAACTGGTATTAAACAAACTATAAACTTATCACTGACAACACCGAAAATATCTGATGAATGAACTACTTCATATGTTAGATATTGCAAACTAATTACAGAACTTTCCACTGCCTTCAAATGAAATTCTGATTATAAAACTGATACATTTTATTTTTAGTGCTATAGTATTGAAACAACCCATTCTAATGAAATATGAATGTATTGGATAAATACTTCGTAAATTAAATAAATTAATTTCTGTACAAACTGTTAGAAGTGGTCCCGTCTTGAACCATTGGGTAAAAAAAGGGACAGAGCAAATTTTTTTTGAATAGTTTTCATAATGCTTTAGAAATAAGGATTATTTAAGTTTACCAGATTTCTCGCAACATATTTTACTAGTTTTATTTGAAATTATAGAAAACTAAAAATAACAGACTGTAATTCTCGTTTTTATTGACTTTAATGTCATTGATTCCCGAAGTTGTATCATTTTAATTAATGGTTAGATTATAAATAAAAATTACTATAAAAACAATATTATAATTCGAGTTTGTGTAACAAATTGTGAACGCACAATTTCAAAACTTTAAAATATGAATTTTGGAAAATTACAAAATTAGTATGCATATATTTACTAAAAATATATAATTTATGATAACTGTAAGAATCCTTTTTTTGTTTTATCAGAAATTGTAAAGAATATCACTGTTTAATACTAAAAACACGAATTAAATAAGTAAAAACGCATTGAGAAATGGATTCCTCAATCATTATGAAAATATTATATTGTGAATAAGCATAAATTTAAGTTTGATTAAAAATAATTATTGATAGGACGTCAAAATTATTGCAGTTTAAAAGAAAAAAAAACTAGTTCTTTTNACAACTAAAAAAACTACGTAGAATGTCATTATATTATGAAAATATTATATTGTGAATAAGCATAAATTTAAGTTTGATTAAAAATAATTATTGATAGGACGTCAAAATTATTGCAGTTTAAAAGAAAAAAAAACTAGTTCTTTTACTTAGTCAGGCAAAACTTACAAATTTAGTGCTTAATGCAAAGCTCGTTGTAAGATAAGTGGATCAATTAAAATTCTAATTCAATAACAAATATCTGTATTTAAACTTTAGCCAGACGAAACCTTTTTAAGTAGNTAAGATAAGTAGATCAATTAAAATTCTAATTCAATAACAAATATCTGTATTTAACTTTAGCCAGATGAAACCTTTTTAAGTAGAAGAAATTTTATGTGCTTCTATTTGCTGAGAAAAATATATCACTGTTATGACTGGTTAATGGTCTCAACTTAAAAAAATACATTAAATTACTTTAACACGTGCCGATTGTCTGATAACGAATATTTGATATTGTCGAACAATTTTAGAATATATTTACTGCTTTTTTAAATTGTACTCGTACAATAATTGTCATACATTAAATAATTAATATATAATCGTCTTACATTCAATTATAAAATTAAAATTTTTTAAATGTCCGTTTTAGCTTAAAGTATTATATTATAATTATATTAAATTTTGGATAATACATTAAAAAAAAATTTTAAAAATAATTTTCTTATCAACATACGTAAAAACGGTGTACCATAGCCAATAATAAAATTCAACATTTCATATTTCTGAAATCAAAAATTTTTGCCATGGTGCAGCAATAACAGTTATCAAAAAAAAATTAAAATAATGGAATGGACGATAATCCCAAACGCATAGAATGGGTGTGTTGTGATTTAAAGAAACATCAAAATATATGTTTTTTAAAAAAGAAAGTTTTAGTAAATGTTGAAAACATTACATAAACTTTTCAATAAAAACATAGGACTAAAACATAAAATTTTAATACTTCTCGTTTTGATTCTCTAAATTGTAAAATTCTGTTTTAGTAAAATACACATTTATGAGTATTTGTATTTTTTTATTTATTGCTTTATTCATTGCATTAATAAGAACTTCAATTATTAATATGATGTAAGGCAAGCCATGAAACTGTATCATACCGTAAGCTTAAATGCATAAAGGCGTAACTAACAAATTGAAATCGTTTTTTTTT
>JXPX01016460.1:171-10278 GCA_001047195.1 Sarcophagidae sp. BV-2014
TGTTTTTATTTTTGAGCAAAAAATGCGAATATAGAGAAAAGTATAAAAAAATAAAAAAACATTTCTTAAATTTTATTTAATAAAATAAAATTTGATTCCGAATCAGTTTTTTTCAAACTTTTTGATCATTAAAAAAGGAATTATTATNTATTTTTGATCATTAGAAAAGGAATTACTATTTACTCAAAATTTCAAGCTCTTCTATAGCAATTTCTAAAATTATGTAATTAAAATGTATCGGAATTTCAGTAAATCGTTTGGAATGTTAATACCTCTATCTGAATGCTTTCAATAAATACATTAGGAAGTTAAAATAAAAAAAACATGTCTTGTAAACTAAATTANAAATGCATTAGGAACTTAAAATAAAAAAAACATGTCTTGTAAATTTAATTATACTTAAACAAAACAATATGACTAAATAAGAAAAGACGTATGTCAACTGCGTAATGAAATGTTTATAGGAGTTCCATAAATACTAAATTAATAAAGCTTATCTTATAACAAGTGCAATGGACTAAATTTGGCTGTGCTGAATCTATTTATACCCTCCACAAAAATGATAAAGTTGAAAAAACCATAATCCGTATTTCAAAATGGAGACACCTGAATGAAAAGAATATTCCAGTATCTTGCATCGAAAGATCAAAACCAAAATTGAGTTTGGTCTAAATATAATTCATATTATATGTAAATAGTTATCATATATCTTGACTTCCATAACCGATTTATTTTCATTACCCAATTGCAATGATAAATGACAAATATGTTGTGCTATATTGTCTCAGATTTTTAGTAAGACTATGAATATAAAAACGTTATAAGTTTTAAACATATTTTTCAAGATTTTACAAACGGCATGACACACTTATATATTCCCGCATGCAAAGTAGCGTGGAGGCAATAAAATAATGAACAACGTATTGTTTGATTTTTGAAGTACTTACTTCAAGAACCATATAATTAATAAAATTCCAATTGTTGATAAAAGTTTTGTAATCCAAAACAAAAATGGTATGATTTTCATTTAATTGCATTAATACCACCTAGCCAATTTATATATTTTAAACCATAGCTGTTACTGGCAGTTAAATGTTTTTAAAAAATATGTTTTTTGAGTAAACAATTATATTCAAATGTGCTCTGTTTTTAATATATAATTAAGTTTCAAATCGATTATAGTTGTAATATGGAAATCAACTCTGCAAACTCTTTCGGCAAATAAGTTAGTATTTATATATTAATGCAAATTTCTTTTACAAAAGGAAAACAATGCATAATTTTATAGTTAACGTTTATTATTTCAACGAAATAATTTATTCATTTTGTTCTCGTTGCTCGTGTAAAAAAGAATATAAATCGTTATCATATAAAATAAAAACAACTTTNATTTGTACTCGTTGCTTGTGTAAAAAAAGAATAAAAATCGTTATCATATAAAATAAAAACAACTTTATCTTAAATGATCAAAAACAGAAAACTTAAAAACAAATTTTGTTTAACTTCTCTTTCTGTCCATGGGCTATAGGACGAACATGTTTTCACTTTTTCGTTTACCTAAGCGCTAACTATACAGTTTTAAGAATTCCTAGGAAGTTTATATGTTCTAGAAATTTGTTAATTGTTATATTATAAATATTTTTGCAATTGTTTACTTCCTTGAATCATGAATGATAAACAATTTAAAAGATAAAGTTTTTCACTATTTTCAATTTTCTTTAAAGAATAATTCAAAATTCCAAAGTATTTGCAAATAATGACCTGATAAAATTATCACTTTTGGCAAAAATGACACTGAAGTCCCATATCTTGGATGGTGCATAAACAAAAACTGGAAGGCAAGGACTCTCGTTGATATTTTTTCACGCAGTGGTGCCCGGATATGGTTATATTTTATCGTGTTGCACTGTGTTATAATTGTGAATATAATTAATGATGAGTAGTGTTTTTTTGTTTAATCATTTTGTTAACGAATATAATCGTCAATTGTATTATATAATTAAAATATTAATTACAGTTTGCTTTCAGAACTGCCTTAATATTAAATGTGGCCAATTATCATGATTTCATATACCAATTAAAAAAATGTTGGGCCATCGTTAAAAAAACTTCTAATGCTGTTGAAAATATTATTTTTATATTAACTGGATCAGTTAAATGTTTTTTTAATTCAAAAGTATAAATTATTTGTTCACCACGACTTAGAGAAATTTATGGATTAATATATCTAAATAAATCTTTTTTTAAGTATGTAAGGGGTCACGTCCACTAACCTATCCCGCCCATTTTCGGTGCAGTTATTCACATTCACAAATAATGTTATTCACATTAACAAATGTTATTTACATTAACAAATGTTGAAGACAGAATATAATAGTACTGTTTACTATGAGATTAAAATTTGCTTTGTACGGGACCTTTTTACACTTATATGTTTCATTACGCCCATATTTGACAAAACTAAAAACCACCGTAATTAGTACTGTAGATATTTTCATTGTGTAGAAGCCGCCACGTCCAATCGTTTTCTTAGCATGGTTTGTGAAACGTCTCGCATACGTCATTCATGGATTCACACCTAGTTTCAAGAAATTCCGGTCCGTAGCAGCCAAGATAGAAAACCCGCAGATAGTGTACCCTCTGACGTGAACAAATTTTAAGGCTTTAACGATTGAAGTACTGTAGATATAAGAAATTAAATATTTACTTTGTATGAGAGATGCCACGTCCACTAATCTAATGTCTTATTAACTCATAGAACATATTTAAGTTCCAACTATTATATAACTATATGTTTTTTAGNTAATCTAATGTCGGCTATTTCACAAACAACATATTTAATTTCCAACTATTATATAACTATATGTTTTTAAGTATTTACTTGGTGTGAGATGTGCCACGCCTTCTTGCCTAAGATTTCAAGAAACTTGCTATCGCAAGATGTTAAACATTAAACTTAAGGTGCCAAGCCTACTTGAAAAATCCAAAAATATATCTTATTTTTCAGTAACATACTGTTAAGAATGCCAGTTTAAATGTGTAGTCTCCTATAACCCAGTTCCTATCATATCAACATTAAATTTTTTTTCTTATAGTTATATATTCTAAATTTCTTGCAGATATAGTGTAGGTGCTGTAACAGAAAGGCTTTGCTTAAATCGGTAAGTGTTATTTATGAAATAAAATAAGCTAGTGAAATAATTATAGATTGTGTTTAACAACGCTTATTCTCAATTTATTTAAGAACTTGTTAATATAATTTTGAAAACGCAATTATTTAGCACTTGTTAGTAAAAAATTATGAGCAAGAATTATTATAATATAAAAATTTTCCTAGTTTAATTTATCAAAATCCAAATTTTTAAAAATTAATTGTACACAAAAAACACTCACAAATATTTTATTAATTATATTAATTTAATTCAAAGAACAAAATTATCAAAACTTACAAAAAAAAACATTCCCAAATCTTATTAAAATCTATTTTTTCCTAGTTTAATTTATAAAAAAACCTTACTATCTTCAATATTTTTACACAAAAACATTAACAAAAGTTTAAACATATTAAAAAAATAAATTTAAAGTATTAAGTACTTATTATTTAAAAATCCTTAGTAAATATAACTGTAAGCGAAAATGTGTGTATACATTAAAAGTGATTAATAATAATAAATGTTTTAATAAATATTGCTCTATATAATCGATCACTGACTCCCTCCAACCCTTATGAATTCAAACAATATTTCGCTTTGTTGTCTGAAAAGAAGAGTATTTCTAAGTCTTAATTATAACAAGTTAAGAAAATTAATTAGAAATAATAAATATTGAAATGTTTTTAAAATTCATCAAATAGAACAGCCATGGGTTAAACCAAATTTCAAGTGTTTATCTTTTCGCGATAAAAAATAATTGGGATATGTGAATAAAAGTAACCAAATATAACTTTATCTTTAGAGAGGTGAGAAATAATTGCTTATTTTATTGGCTAGCCCAAATTGATAAGAATTTTAATAAAATAAATAAATAAAACAGAATTTTATATGCACTATGGCATATTCTATTATTGTATTTATCTGATAATAGTTTTAAAATAATTATCACTATAATGTTAATTTACAAATAAAATATTTAGAGAGGTAGAAATATAACCTATCTCGTATAATTTTTTGGTATTATATTTTGCAAACGACCTTTATTATAACAAGTATTAAAAGTATATATTCTTTAAGCTTTGTTAAAAAATATTTAAAACTATATATTGTGTTGTGAGCATAGTGAAAGGAAAAATATTATTTATATAAATAAGCTTTTATATTTTTTAAAACTAGTTTAAGCGTTTATAGGTATCTTTAAAATAGATCACATTAATTTTATAACGATTTAAGTGATTTATGTTTCTATCAAAGGAAAAACGCTTTTATATACTTTTACAATCACAATTCTTGGAAAACCTATAAATAGTNATATCAAAGGAAAAACGCTTTTATATACTTTTGCAATCACAATTCTTGGAAAACCTATAAATAGTTTCAATTAAATGTATTCTATCATTTTAATTCAGTACAAAATTGTAACAATTTGGAAACCTGAAATACAGTAAAGAATATAGTAAATTATTTTACTGCCACAATTATTCTTCAATTTAATACTTATAATAAACCGAACAAGGATTTCTAGGAAGACAGGAATGTCTTCATTGTAAAAAACTAAACAAAAAACTTACTTAACTTGAAAATAAAAAAATAATGCTTTTATTTGATATACAGACATTTTAAATTATCATCTTTTTTGGCAATCTTAAACACCTGTGCTTTACATAGGATTTGCCGATAGCTGAACATTTCACAGTTGGTTAATATTTGGATGACACAGCTATAATCATAAGGATTGATTCAAAATCATATTAATTCACTTTCAATTCGCTATAAGTAAAGGTGATTGTATCTTAATTTTCCTACATGCAGAAGAAATTTCAAAATCGATTTTTAATACCTTATAATGCATTTGAATACAAGACTGAATAGAAACTTAGACACTCTAATATTGAAATTCTCCAATGCTTTTATTCTACAACTCTTAGAAAAATTGAGTTTTGAAAAACAACGATATACACAAAGGCCTTCATATACTAAAAGAAAAAGAAATTAGTACATTAAGATCGTAATATGTGAAAATACTTAGAAGTTACTCCAACTTGATTTACTTTTTGATAGTGAGGAAGTATATAGACTTAAACGATATGTTCTATACTTACCCTTTAAGAAATATTATTGAAAATATGTATATATAATACTTGGTATACCTTCTATAAGGTTAAAAATAATATTAATGTCAAGTATTAATCGATTGGCATAATATTGTCAACTATATTGCAAATAAATGAAGAAATTAGTAAAATATATTTACTAATAACATTTCATTTGAATTTTGTTTAAATCACTCTGCAACATGTTTCTGTTAGAATTTTAGCATAAATATTCGTATTTTAGTGAAGTTTAAATAACATACAATAGTATTTATGCCAACTTACATTTCTATTATTTTAGTTTCAATGAATCACTTTGAAAAAGTTTGAAACAAAATAAAAAAATTAATTAAATTGTTATGAACTAAATAAAAATGTGGATGTCATATAACGAAAATATATTAAAAGTTTGTTTAGACAAGTGTTTTAATTGCAAAAAAATCAATATTAGCAGAAAATGGTTAATTTTTAATACCTTCACAATATTTTTAGCCGCAGAAGAACATCTTGTGTTATGTTTTATTTTTTTTATTTTTATACTTTAAAAAAACAATTATTTTTAATAATGTTTGATAGGCAAAGTAGTTGTTTTTGTTGTTGTAGTTTTGTTGTGGTTGATGTTATTGGTATTTTTAAACTTCTTATCATTAAACAATGAAGAAATGCATTTCAACATAAAGCTGATGATGATAAATGTGCTGCATTGTTTAGGTTTAATATTAGAATCCAAAGCTTTGGGGCAATTAAAATCATTTATTAATAGCGGATATCATCAATCAATGGGATCACTAAATTAAAGAAATAGTAGAAAAATTATAGCAATAATATTCGAGAACTGTAAAAACACTTACCCCGCAAAAGCTTTTGCATGTTGAGACGCTAGATCATCATCCTGATTACCAACGGCCTTTTTAACATACTAAAAAGAAAAAATTATGAATGAATTAAAAAAANGATTACCAACGGCCTTTTTAACATACTAAAAAGAAAAAATTATGAATGAATTCAAAAAATTTCATTAAATAGCATGTTATTATAATTATAAAGATTATAAAATTAATTATAAAAGGAAAGGTTTAGTTATTGAAGCATTTTTGAGATAGGAGGTGATATTTAAATTCCGACAAAAAAATATGGTAATTGCAACTTACAATAGGATTTAGTATGATATCCTCTTCCATTTTATTTAATTGTTTTACTAATGCCATAACATTATCCATATCTTTTTGAATTTTAAGGAACATTTCAGGTGAATTATGTTTTTCTGGATCATCTTTAAAAACAACCATGCCGTCTTTCTGATTTATAGTTGCATAAATTTCACCAGATTTTATCTAAAAGAAGGAAAAGAGGAGAGGTAAGTAAGAAACCATTTCTCATTTAAGTGTCGCTAAAAGATAATTTTTAATTTACCATATTTAATATATATTTTTCAGCTACTACAGCAGATGGCAATTGGACTCTATTTGCAACATCGGATAGAGATAATGTTAAAAAGGTTTTTGTCAATCTTTGAATATTTTTTTTATACAATGAAGTAGCCACCTGTTAAAAAATTTAGGAATGTTAGTTGGCCAAAATTTTTTTATAAAGATTTATTATATCTAAGAAAACATTTGCATTAACTGACAAAAAACAATTTTTTTATATATGAACTTTTGTGAAACAATTCACAAACAAAATATTTACAATTTCAAGGAATTGCAAATTATACTGTGTTATTAAGAAGAATGATTTTCTTACCTGTTTTACTAAACCCATATTATTATCACGTTCAAATGTTTCACTAAATTTATTAATGCAATTTCTTAATTCTTCACTGGATGTTGTAGCATATGCGCCTGCTAATGTATGATAAACTTGAGCAATGGGTTTCATAAAACGTGATATAACTTGAGATGAATATTTTGGTATAGGTATAATCTTGAAAAAATAGAATTAAGACTAAGACAATAATTTAAAGAGCACATCTTAATTACCTTGCCATGTAAAATTAAAGAAACCAATATGAATTTTTTGTACGCCTCTAGCATTATGTACGACATTGCCATGGCAGGAGTTGATATACAAACTTCGAAAAAGTATAGAGCTCTTTCATAATTTTTGATAGCAGTGTAAATCATGCCACCATAATAATAGTAAAGTAAGAAATATTTGGCATCATGATTAGTGACATCCTAAATAGAAATTAGACAAAGTAGTAAAGAAGATTTATTTGCAATTATAAAATTTTTATATATTACGGGTTGATTCTGTNGTAAAGAAGATTATTTTGCACTTATTAAATTTTTATATATTACGGTTTGATTCTGTCCTCTTGTATCCGATGATGTTGNAGAAGATTTATTTGCAATTATAAAATTTTTATATATTACGGGTTGATTCTGTCCTCTTGTATCCGATGATGTTGCAATTGTTGTTATATCTATATCCAAATATTTTAAAGCAACTCTGAAACATTTAGATTTAAGACTTAACTGACATAGATCCGCATGGATAGGTGTAAGTTGGGACTCCGAAGTGCGTATTTTATTAATAGCTGTTGCCAAAATATTTAAGCCATGTATACAACTTGGCTGTGATACTATTGTATTCGTGAAAAGATGACATAATTCATAATCTGAAATCGAAGATTAGAGAATAAAATTATTAGAAAAAAAATCTTAGTTGTAAAATAAAACAACGATATGATCTTAAAATGATATAAATTATATGTATGCAGCTAAGGATAAAAGCGTTGATTGGAATTTTAAACAATTTAAAAAGACTTAAAAATTTCTCTACAAAGAAAATNTATTCGTTGTTTGCAATTTTAAACATTTTAAGAAGACTTAAAAATTTGTCTACAAAGAATATAAAGTACTGAAAGAACAGCATTTAAACCTGGAAGGTGACGTTCATCAGTAAAAATAACATATAATATAAACATTTTAGTTAANTAAACCTGGAAGGTGATGTCCATCAGTTAAAATAACATATAATATAAACATTTTAGTTAAGCGTATTTATGCAAAATTTTATGAATTTTAATCTAATAAATATTTTTTAACATTCACATAATTCTTCTATACATAAATAAATAAAATTTTAATTAATGAGTAAATTAGATATTTTGAATTGTTTTAATTATTTCAAATATATTCTATTAAGCTTTTAACAGTTTTGAATACTTTATTTTAGTTAACTTCTGATAATAAAAATCATTCACTCTTCTTATTTTCACTGTTTGCCGGTTATTTTGAACAAAGTTATTTATTTTAAAAAGTTCAAAAACTCTAAAATAAAATAAAAAAATAATTTTAGGAAATTTAAATTTTANTACAAATTTATTTATTTTAAAAAGTTCAAAAACTAAAATAAAATAAAAAAATAATTTTAGGAAATTTAAATTTTAAGCGCACGTTCTACATTTATCTATGCTCTTGAATTATGATTATTGAAATGTGTTTCCTATGAACCAATTATAAGTTTTGATTAATCAATATTTAGATATGTTACCAACGGATTCTCTGACTTGAAAATATTTATCCTTGAAACTGTGGCTAACACAAGACAGACAAATGCTTCAATATAATGTAAAACTTACATGCATGTGCGGCTAAACCAACTTGATAGGTATTGCATTGCTGTATAAAGTCTTTAAACGATTTAAACAGAATATTAACATCAGCATTGGAGTTCTTAAAAAAATATGAAAACAACAAACATTTAAATAAGTCACAATCAATTTAGCTGCATTGGATATTGGCAAAAAATGCTGAACTTACCGCCAAGCTATTAAATTTAGCAATTAACACATAGAGAACACCCAATGAATGTTGTTGTATATCCAACGTCTCCAGGACATTGTCGAGTATATTCCAATTTTTGGTTAAAATTTCAATTGAATCTAATAGATGAAGAGCCAGTTCTTGATATCCTCCTGTATGTAAATAGTGAAAAATTAAATAATATACGTGCTATAGAAAAAATTTTGTATTACAAACTTACCCGATGAACTAAGAGTTCTCACACTATTCACAAAATTTTCTAAGGCGCTGGCCATTTTTTCTTTAACGTTATTTCTTCCTTACAAATTGCAATTCCAAACCTATAATCCTTAACAATTGCTTCTTTGCCAGATTTTAGCTTTTAAGCATAATTTTGATTTTAAAAAATAAAGTAATTTATGATTATTTTCCTTTTCAATTCGATAGCTGTTGTTCTAAAAGCAAATAGTGTTTGGTCGTCTTGCTGGCCTTGCAATGATTTTGCTTTTGATGGTTTTATTTTTTTATTCAGACCCAAGGTTGCAAATTTAAGGTTTATTTAACAAAACACAAGTTTGCTTGTTAATTTCTTTCACAATTTTGTAAATATTTAGTCTTATGATGAATTCAGCAAGTTTTCAAAAAAATTATGCAAATGTTTATCTATTTTTACTCTATGTTATTTTTTCTATATCAAAAGAATATGAATGATTATTACAATATTTGTGCGAAAATTGCATTTTTTGCAACTATGTATATATTTTGTTTTGGTTAAATTAGACAAGGACAAATGCATAAAGCATTTGTTAAATGTCAAATACCGGCATATATAGTCTGGCAGCACTTTATATTTTATCCATAATACACATGTAAAAAAGCAAGTAAATTCTTACATTTTGTTTATTGGTAAAAATGGCTGGTTTGATGATTGTAAAACCTCTTGTTTATTCATGGATGATTTTGGGATGAAGAAAGAATTCGGCACTGTGGATTTTAAACAAAAGCTAAATATCGTGCAAGAGTAAATATTTTCACCTCGCTTTAACTTCGGCAAGTAGAATTGCTTACATTACATTGTATATTTAAATACTATGTTTTTATTTAAAAGTTACA
>JXPX01016482.1:0-15456 GCA_001047195.1 Sarcophagidae sp. BV-2014
CCTTTAAACATGTTTATTTTATCATTATTTATATTTTGAAAATAAAAATCGACTCTATTTATATTATTTTAGGGGTGGAGCAGAAGAAGTTTTACGACCTGTTCATGTATTTGGAATATTTAGGAATCAGTTAGAATTATATGAAAGTAGAGGAATAAAGAAAATAGATAAAAAAAGTAATAAAGATTATTATTAATAGGCAATCATTAAATTCAGTACATAATATATGAGGAACATGATACGTTGCTATTATTTAATTGAATATATTATAATATATATGGTGGATAAAATTGGGAATCTTATCTATGTGGAAAAAAGACATTAATTGATTTTAATGGGCAGAAACAAAAGGATACAAGCATGGTTAGCTTCCGTTACACAAAAA
The DNA here is from genome assembly GCA_001047195.1 of Sarcophagidae sp. BV-2014. Lineage (NCBI taxonomy): Eukaryota > Metazoa > Arthropoda > Insecta > Diptera > Sarcophagidae > Sarcophagidae sp. BV-2014. The sequence goes on from JXPX01016482.1 coordinate 386, forward strand.
TACATTTTACTCTAAAAATGCTTGGCAATTTTCACAAATTAAATAAATATAATCATTTACATTATCCAAAATACAATTTTTGTTATAAAAATTTATAATTTTTAAAAATAAGGCCCTGTACACGAAGGACCGGGTATTTATGTAAGTGGATTATACAATTCATTTCGGTTTTCTGGTTAAATAAATTCTAATTGTGTTGCATTAACGATTTTTTGTTTTATTATTTTCATTGTTATAGTACCACGCGAAAAAGTCCAGTGTTATTTGCACAATCACTAATGGACAAATATATTTTGGGATTACCCTGGTCTCATTTGAGCAATAACGATTTTTGATTTTATTTGAGCTTTTATATTTATGGTGTTTCTTACTAGTAAGCATCTCTAACTCTGTTTCGGTATTTTATAAAACTCTCTCATAAATATAGTACCTTATTGTTTCCCGCAAGTAGCTAAAAAGTACAATTTTTGAGAACTGATCGTATTATATTATTTGTGTCTATTTTTTCGCACCCACACTTGAAATGTACCATTTGTAAATTAATTATTTTAATTTTTGGTTATTTTAAAATTTTTATTTTCTGTAAATACTAGTGGTTTCTTAAGCTTGCATTTTTATATACTCAAATATTTTAATTTTTCTTGATTTTTTAAAATTGTAGACTTTGGACATACAATTTAAAATTCAGCTAATTCAGCAATTTCTACCAGATTTCTATACCAACAAAATGTTGTCGTCATATATAATTCATAAATAAAACCAAATTTTTATCTCCGTTATATGTTCAATATATATTAATTGTAATCTTTGTATCAAGTTTAGATATTTTGCATGTCAAGGAGGCTTTATTTTTTTTACCAGGTTTCTAACACGTCTAAAAAGTATCTTTCGTTTAATATTGGTAATCAAAATTTTTAACACAAATCAATGCTTCATTGTTATTTTTCCAAGTAACATCCCATGCGATAACGATTTATTTTATGCAATTTAGAATATCGTCCAATAGATGGTCATAAACAGGTAGCAAAATGAATCGCAAAATTAAAACTTAATGAGGATGAGCGACAAAGGTTGTATATGCATGGGTTTCTTCTTAATAAACTGTAATCAGATTCATACTGATATATTATTTCATTACTAATGTATTTAATGGTCTTGCAGTATACGCCATTAATTGGTGATACTTTTATCAATAATGGTGAGTTTGTCATGGTCTAGATTTCATACTCTTATGGTTACAAATCTACCATAATCCATAATTTTCAGTGCTTTCAACTTCATTTAGTGTGTTTAATTTAACGGCCAAATTTAAACTTAAGAGTGCAGCACCCCACTCTTTCGTCAAATATCCAGTTTTACAATGAAATTCACAATTAAATGGTACGAGCATTCAATTAGCTACTTTTTATGTTGAAACAATTGTCTCGAACATACATTCTTTATTAGTCTAATTGTAATAGGCGTACACATTTTTTGTTTGTCTAAGGTTATAACTTGCCAAATCAATGCCGTATCGTCCAATTTTCACAGATAAATTTAAAAATTCTCTTTATCTTTTAATGTTATAATTGTTTTAAACATAAAAGTACGATTTTTTAGAAGCTTTCGAAATCCCGTGCGGCTTATCACGTGGTTGAACAATATTAAATATTTAAAGTTGAAAATTGGCCCAGTTTTTAGTACCCATTATCAACCAATTTTTAGCTCGAAGGTACTGTGCCACCTGTACGCTAAATTATAAGATAAAAAGAGTTTATTGCTTGATATTTATAAGTTCTGAGTCTTAATAATAATTCAAACCAGTGACAAGAATAGAATTTAAAATACTAAAGAATAATAATCATCAATGATATATATGTTATTTTACAGAGTAATGATTCGTACCTAAAAGCATTCTTACGATTAATACGAAGCAAACGCTTCAAAAATCTTGATCATGACTCGGAAATTGTAGGTTCATCTTTAATGAAACAAATTCCAGAAACCATAGATTGGCGCGAAAAGGGTTTTATAACCAAGCCGGATAATCAGAGAACATGTGGGTCCTGTTACGCATTTAGCATTGCCGAAAGTGTAGAGGGCCAAGTTTTTAAACGAACTGGAAAAATATTGGATTTAAGTTCACAACAAATTGTAGATTGTAGTATATCTCATGGTAACCAAGGATGTACAGGAGGCTCGCTGCGCAACACTTTAAAGTATCTTCAAGACACAGGAGGCTTAATGCGATCTAAAGATTACAAATATGTGTTTAAGGTTAGTGGATACAAATACATACTAGAGCGTTATGCTGAATATTTTTTTTCAGAAGAGAAAGTGTCAATTTGTTTCTGAATTATCAGTTGTAAATGTTACATCGTGGACCATTTTACCACCTAAAGATGAAAAGGCAATTGAAGCTGCAGTAGCAAATATTGGTCCGATAGCTGTATCAATAAATGCTACGCCCAAAACATTTCAATTATATAGTGATGGTATTTACAATGATGATGCTTGTTCATCGAACTCTGTCAATCATGCAATGTTGGTAATTGGGTTCACTAAAGATTATTGGATTTTGAAAAACTGGTGGGGCGAAATGTGGGGCGAGAATGGATATATGAATCTAAAAAAGGGGAAAAACCTATGCGGTATTGCCAATTATGCCGCATATTCAATAGTTTAGTCGTATTTAAACCTAAAAAATGTGAAATAATTAAAAACCCCTATTAATAAGCAAAAAAATCTTATTACTTTTTCTTCTTTTGTTCCTCAAAATCAATCGTTAAAATTTAATAATGTTTTGATTAATGTTTACTGAGACAATATAATGATAATGATGTTGTTAAATCTACATTAGTAAAGTTCAATTAAATTGTTAATTGATATCTGACGTCGCCTTAAGTACAAAGCATTAAAACTGTTAACGACAATTTTATAGCATTTGTCATACATTCATAAAAAAGTCTGTGCAAAAATCTGAGTAGTGAAGAACCGACACCATTCCTTTGAGCCTCTTGAAATAGCCGCTGACTTAAAAGTATTCTATTCTAAGTATTCTAAATACCCAAAAAAATTAAAGTTCAGAACATAAGAACCTTTAAACATGTTTATTTTATCATTATTTAAAAATGCCAATCTTTTGGACAAACAAGAAACTACTGCACAAAGCAACATAGATGCGTTAAATGTGTTTACAAAATGCAATAAACCCGAAAATCAAGAACCAAAATGTTGCAATTGTGGTGAAAACTATCCAGCAGGCTACTATGTTTCCGTTTTACCAAAGTAATTGCCAAAAAATAAGAAATATAATAGAACCCGAAGCGCAAGTTCAGCAATAACAAGATATAAATCGTGCAGAAAGTAACAACGAAATTGTTTTTTTTAAGAGAAGCAACTGTCAGGAAATCTTCCTATTTAATAATAAATTGCTTTATTTGGAAAGGAGTTAGGCGAGAGATGATATGTGGTGAAAGATAAAGGGCGTAAAATGTGCGTGAATTGATATATGTGAGAACAGTTTTATCCGCCAACTGATGTAGCGACTGTTATTGAAGCTTGTCATAGCCCTGGCAATTTTTTTACTTCGGTGGGGTTAGTTGCTATGGAATCACCGAAGGCGAGCGCTGTATTATGTATGAGGGATAGAACAAAAATATTACATTTTTATGTAGCTTTCGGCAGGAATCGAACCCTGGCCCTTTTTTTACACCACCGAAGTAAAAAAATTATCAGGGCTAAGACAAGCTTAAATAAAAAACGCCTAATCTTTACAGTTGGCGGAGAAAACTCACATAAATCAACTCACGCAATTACAGTCTTATAAATTTAAATCCTTTTATCCTTCATCACCTGTTATCTCTGATCTATCCCCTTTTCAAAGAAAGCAACTCATTAATAAAAAGGAAGAAATTTCTTATCTTTAAAAAATCAACAATTTTCTTATCTATTTTTTTTACTTCAATTTAGGCTCAGCAAAATTCAGAAAATTGTGATTTTCAATATCATTGACTTTTCTCCAGGTGGAAAATTAGAAAATTATTTCAGTAAACTTTACTGCAATTTTCACTTGTTTAAACGAAGTTATTTCTACGAGTGTCCCCACAACTGCAACAAAACTTAATGCTTCTCTAAAAGTATACTTCTTTATTTACAAATGTTTGCTTTTGTCATAATTTAAGAAGTCTTTCGTTGAAAAAAAAATTAAACAAGTGGATGCGTCCAACACAATCTCATTTTTCTAAAAAACGCATTTTGAACATGAACGTAGCGTGTAGTAAATATGTTACGGAGATCAGTTGCTGTAATTTACCATATCTTAATAGTACCAAGATTTCAACCACTGGAGTTTACAGCATGAAGAAAAGTATTTTTATCCTTTTTATTATTATCATTAGCAAACCTTTTATAATCATATATTTGCTGTCTATATTGAATTAATACCCTGTTCAACAACATTCAATTAACTAAAACCCCTCTAATAAGTAGACAATCCCCTTAATATCCAAAAAATTTCCAATTTGTATACATCTACATACCAACGCATCATATTTCGGATTTCAATCTTAATACATTGGTAAATACTTTGTCCATAAAACCAAAAGCAAAGAAAAAGTTTCAATCGCGAAAATAAATTGATTTTTATGAATTTTGTTTTATCAAGTATTGCTTTTCTTTTGTAATTCTTTCCATAAATATTTTTTATTGAAAAAAAATTTTTAATGTGACTCAACTGTATTTACTGAAATTTTAATGATTTTAATGTTAAATAGCATACACGTAGCAAAAGTAACACCTAAACAATTTAGTGGTTCAACATAGCACAATTTAACATATCACAGATAGAAATTTTATACAGTAATGACTTTTTTGGTCCACAGTTTGTGGTGGAAAATTAATAGTAATAAAGTGATGAAAAAGCTAAATTGAATAACAATTTAAATACCAACGATTAATTTAGTTTAACAATTTGTTTTAAATAAAAATTAATTCTAAGATTGTTCGACGGTCGTAACTGGTTATTTAAATGTCCAATTGTCCCATTTTTTCCCACAGAGAAATTTACAAATTCACGTTATCTTTTGTACATTCCTCCAATATAATAGTTTTAAAAATAAAAGAAATATAAAAATAATTTTTTATTTAAAAGCTATTGAAAGTCTGTGCCACTTTGTACTTAGTTATGGGCCTGTGGTTATTTGGGTGAACAGTTCTGATGAAATTAGTTTGTAATCCAAAAAAAAAATAGTAATTATATCTTCATGCACACCGACCGTTGATCCAGAGGTAATAATTAAATATATTGGTAAAAATGCCGAAATTGGTTAGCAAAATATATAACTCTAATTTGTACTGGAATATAGGGCACCACAACATATAAATTAATGTAAAAGATTTATAAAGGTATATATCCTTGTTTCTACATCGAGATTAAAAATCCTACAATTGGCCTACAGATTTCTAAAGAAATTAAAATCAGACCAGCGTTTCTTAGCGGAAAATCTGGCTTTTAGTTACATTCTCAAAATTTACCCGAAGCACGTACCAAATTTAACAAAATTTAATTTTTTTTTTGTCTAAGTGTGAGTTTGATGAAATTGTGTTTGTTGAACTATGGCTGAATTCTGATTTTGCTGAGGGGAATATTTTGATCAAAAACTTTATAATGTTTAACGGAACGATAGAAGTGTGCTGATTACGAGGGTGGTGGTGCTGCGAAACGTGAACTGAAGTCTTTTTAAACTTTTCATAAAAAAAATGGTTGTTGCAGCAATTCATCTTTTTAACTGATATTCTGATGCCAATTTCTCCATTTAATTTACATTATAATTATTGAAATTGATTTATATGAGCTTTCGATTCATATATTAATTTTGTTTATTCTTACTCTTTTCTGTATTTTTGATTTGCAAAATTCAATCCTTAATTTAGGTCAGTTAAAATCATTATCTTATGATTAATATTTCTGAAAACTGTTTTTGATATTTATAATGAAAATGTCCCTTTAAATTAATCAAAACCATATTAGTAGCCGTGGTATACTAAAGCGCTTAAAAAGATGCAAAATTCAGCAAAACAAGTTTTACAAATGTTTTATTAAATCTAATAGTGAAGAAGATAATAACAAGTTTTTTTTTACAAACAATTTATTTTACAAGAAGAACGATAAATTTAAATTAATCCTAAGTCCGTTTGGTTATAAAATAAGTCAAAAATTAAGTTACAGAAAATTTAAATAATATATTTCATGATTATTTAAATTTTCTGACTCTGTTTCAAATTAAATTACTGAAGTAGAAGATATTGGTATAATAGAAGTTTCTGAGAATGATTTTAATAGTAATATTTTTCAGCAAAAAGAAAAAAAATTTAAAATTAGTTTGATGGTTTTTGTTTATATATTTTAAAAAAGTGTGCATATTCTTTACTCAATATTTTAAATAACTTCTAAATGAAAAGAAAATTGTGTTATATGAGTGTTTAAGAATTGATGTTTGTTTAAACCATTTTTGAATATGCTATTAATAAAAAATTTTGTATGCTTACAAAATCTTGTATTATTTGAAGCTAGTTTGATTTGTTCTGGAAGGTTCACTGTATTTATAAAACTGTTTTTTAAACTTGTGTTTATTCAGTGAATATATTTTTTTTTTTTGGCATTGGAAGTAGACAAACGTTTTGATAAGGTTGTATATTGACCTTTTGAAGCCTGCATAATAAGTTAAAAGCAATAGGCTGCTTTCAAGCTGTCTTATGTTAGTCAATTCATATGATAAGTTAAAGATAAGTTAATAGCAATAGGCTTGTATTCTAAATTTCTTATGTTGGTCAATTCATATGGATGGTTAAGGTTTCGAATCAAGGAGTTCCCCAAGGAAGTGTTGTTGGGCTCAATTTCGTTCAATTTGCTTTAAAATGATGTGTCAAAGCGTTTCTCAAACGTACAAAATTTGCTTCAGACGGATCACTCCAAAATATTTTACCAATTTTCCTCCGTTATTGACATATATCACAACTTAAACAATCTTAACGGTTGGTATTTACTTAATAAACTGCCTCTGAATAATACAAAACGTAATCACGTTTCTTTCCAGATTTCGAAATCCAATTGCATCAATTTACAAATAGATGGAAAATATTTTAACAACTTTTAACTGAGTTACTGACACCTTTTAACTTTCTGTCCATCGTGTGATACACAAATTTTTTCGCTCTTTTCGTGATTTTTTGTTATATGTGCCTTTTTTACATGCAATTTATTATTAGTGCATTAAATATTAAAATAACTACTTAACTACAATGACAAAAAAACTATAACATAATTTTAATACAAAACTAACAATTAAAAAAATTATAAAAATTAAGCAAACTTCTTGATCAAAGGAAATAAAAAAACTAAAACATAACGATAAAATCAATCGTAACTAATAACTAAAAACCAGTCAATCAGTTAAAAAAAAACAATAACAATATTTAATAATAATAACGTAAATTTAGACACAAATCCACAGGTTATTTGGTATCATCTTTTTTTTATTTTCCATCGGGGTCTTGTTTTGTACATCCGGGAAAATGTTGTGTACCAGCATCAACAACATTTTGACTGTAATGAATCAGTTTACTTTGGATAAAATTGCAAATCAGGGCACACATTTTGCATTTCGGGTTTTTGTATAGAAGCCCAAACATGGATAGGCGATTTTAATATTTAAAACTTTTCTGGCGATTTTAATATTCAAAACTCTTCCTGGATAAACCAGTAAGGACACACAACTCCCTGAGCTCTTCGCAGCGCATAACCACCCGACGCAACTAGTGAGTGAACCAACGTACATTCCAAGCGTTGAAGGCGAAATTCGCGGGACCTTTTTCTTACTTCGCACCCAGAAAACTATGAAGTAAATACCATAATTTCCGTTTTTTTTTTGTTATCTGATATTCGCAACACAAATGGCGAAACATATCATATTACCACATGGCGAAACATATCATATTGCTCAGAATGAAGAATTTTATTCCAACAAAGCAAATTGTGATTGAAACAATAAAAAAATGTTGGTTTAACCAGACTTGCAGAAATAGTCAGATCTAGAGAGGTAGCATTCAGAAATTGGCGAAATAATAATAATGTCAAGTCTGATATGATATGCAAAAAGGCGAGAAATGAGTGTTCAAAGGTACTTCGACGTGAAAAATTTCTTTACGAACGGCGACTTCCAACTAAATTTCATTCTCCTCCTAGGGGTATTAAGAGCTTTTGGTCATTTGCTAAAAGAGTTAAGGACAATGCTAGCTCAACAATCCCAACATTTACGAAATAATCACTGAACTAATAAAGCCAAACTTGTAGGTATGAAAGAAATTCTTTTTCGGAAAGCGATCAACTACTGCTCGAACTGGAAAGAGTATCGTGTACTATTCCTGAGATATTTTTTCGAGCTCGTGCAGTTAAAGGGTTAATATAGAGCTCAATATCCCGCACTGGTGTTGAAACAGAGTTCTTCTGCGCTTGCTCGTTTATTGGCTAACCTTTTCAGCTGGACCTAAGGGTGAGAATTTTCCCACCCAGGAGTACCGCAAGGATCTGTTCTTTCTCCTACTCTTTTCCTTATCTTTATAAATGACCTCATCAAGCCTTTTTTTAAATTGGGGACAAAAGGAAGATAATGACCCACTTAATCATGACATAATAACAACCTCAAAGTGGGGCATGCGAATATGGTCGACTTTAATGCGCATCAGATCCAGTGTTGTATGTTGACCCATAGGGCTGTGGGAACAACAATGTCATCTGTTTGTATGGGTGGAATCGACATTAAGGATTCGAATACTCTTGACATGAGAATACAATGTGATGTCCATTGGAATAATCATGTATTTGAAGTGTCAAAAGAAGCATTCAAGTGTCGTGGTTTTATTAAACGGTGTAAAAAGTACCACGCTTTTCGGCCGGAGATGGTATACAACTCCCATGTATGGGCAAGGGCTTAAAAGTATATTTTGGAGCTATGTTGATCAATGGCACTAGGATATTCAACTATATTGACTCATTGGAGCATCGTAGGAATGTTGGTTGTGTAACTCTATTTAATCGATATTACCATGGGTGATGCTCTTTTCGATATAAGTGAATTTACCCCACGAGCCGTTTATGGTCGATTTTCCAGTAGATCGCACAACGCATTATAGAGAAAATTCGTTCATCAGTCGAATAAGTCGTATGTGGAGCAGACTACCAGCAGATATTTTCCCTGTTACTAACAATAAGCAAAAATTCAAAATAAATGTCTAAAAACACTACTCCAACTTTCCTCCTTCCCAGAACCTTTTTTCCTGATATATACACAATACACTGTATATGTAAGGGATATTTCCTGAGCGTTGGTTAATATTAAAAAATATAATCTCTGTTTAAAATATTTTAACAGCTTTATTAAATAAAATTAAGTCTAATGAAATCTTTTAATTTTGTCTTTTGAAATTTGTATACTATAATTTAATTCATGCATATAAAAAACGATGTATTATATGATTTAGCTAAAGTATTTTTTTTTTGTTTCACATTTAATTGTTTCAAAATAAAATTTTGCTTACACAAAAACCAATCTGAGGTTATGCCAAACTACTGTTAACAAAAAAAATTGGAAATAGCTTTCGGGAAAGTCGCTAAAGAAAACGACAAAAAAACATCAAAATAAAATTAAACAAAATCACTTATAACGGAATATTAATATTATACCGCACTTTAATTAATATTCATTAATTTAAAAAAAAATTAAAGAATTAGTTAGAATTGATATACGTGTTTAATTTTTTGTTGGTTTTTTCTAGTTTATTGAATTTATATTATCAAAAGCTTTTTTTATTTATATAAAATAAGCCATCGATTGAATACATAATGTTAGCATGTTCTTATTAGTTTCATCAGCTGTCAAAGGAAATTTTTAACAAGCAGAGTTTGCATGTTTAAAATAACTCTGATTTATAAAAAAATATTTTTGATCCAAAAAAATATGTTTCAAATTTTGTACTTAAACTTAAACTAATATCTGAAGCTCTATATATACATGACTTAATTTAAATTCTCATTTTGTTCATCGATTTCAAATTGGAATAATTTTACTGCAATGAAGAAAACTGAGAATAATTTTGCTGCAATTTTATTTAAGAAACCAATATTGAAATGCAATATCAAATGACTGTTTAAAATTAAAAGGCATATTTCGGAGGAGTAGATAGAGTTCAAAATGCGTAGGAAATGCCTTAAAATTGGACAGATCTTTTGTTTGATTTGCAATTTTACTATATGTTCTTTAAAATGTAAATTAAAATGCTATCGTTAATCAATACATTCAATTAAATATTCAATTAAATATATTTTAAATACAAAAGATCAAGCAAAAATACCGAAAAATTATTTACGAAGCCTAGTATGCAATCAATTTTAAAAACATTTACGTCAATATAACAAATAAAACAGATTGAAGTTCATTACTAAAAAGCACAAACAGTAGCGGACACATACGGATTATCAGAGGTAACATTAATCTTCAAATAATGATTTTTAGTGAAGATGTACAATTTCTTTAAGTTAAAAAGTTTTTAAAATACATCAGTAGATTATCTGGTAATCCAAATGCACACGTGTTATTTATTAAAATATCATTTGATACAAATGCTTTCGCAAAATCAGCACAAATAATATCGAATTAATTTATGATTTCTATATCTATTGTAATTTTATGAGTGACCAACTTTAAATTGTGTGTGATAGATCTGTCTGGCATAAAATCATATAGGCAAGTTGCAAAATAATCTTTCACATAATTGCAAAGTTTTTTTTATTTTTTTAATCTAAAATTTTGGTAAATGTACAATGCTTTACAATTGGCCTATAATAAATAATTTGAAAGTATTTTCAACTTAAAATTTTGTTTTTGTTTAAAACAAGTGTTTAAAAGAATTGAGATAGCATAGCAATATTTTGTGAATGAATATATATAGATAATATTAGCTAATAAAGCACTTAGTGCCATTTTGAAAAGTAATTTATAACCATTTTAGCACCTTCAAAACTAATATCATAATTAAGCATACGATTCGTAATATGGTTCAAGGGTTATTTGTTAAAATCTTACCTTAACTTGTGTTATTTGAAAACTATCTGTAAATAAATCACAGGATTCCCCATGGCCACCAGATAACAAATTAAAAAAAAAACATAAATTTGAAGATACTATTATCTTATTTGCTGGTTGTAAAAATTTGTTTTTTTTTTCTTAATTTCAATATTAAATACAGAATTTTGGGTAGAAACTTTTCATCACTTTTAAATTTTGTAAACTTTTAGAAGGTTTTATTTTAAAAAATGTTCATATGACCTAACCTAGAGTTAAATCTATGAGATATAACTATGATGCTAACTGTGGACACTTGTTTCAATTGCTTAATCAAAATTAGTGACAGCAAAATAATAAATTTAAGGCTAGTACTTTAAAATTAGAACCAATAACTATAAATAAAATTTGCAAAAAGTGTAATTATCATATGAAAAAATGTGAAATTGCAGTCATGGACTTTATAAGGAACAGTATTTTAAGAAATCAGATTCGAAGATAAATAACAAGATAATTTTTTATAATCAAATTTGAGGAGAAAATACCACATAATAATTCATCATTGCCATTCTTCATATTAATTAGTTATAACAACTTAAAATTTATGATAAATTATTTTAACCAAAATAACCAAATATGAACCCATCAAATAATCGGACAAGATTTTGTTTGATATGTTTGTGCTCTAAGCATTACTAGAACTTCTCTAATATAACTAATTGTATACTGATCTTGCAAAATAATAAAGAAATTATTAAATTATTCATGGTAACGCTAAATGCACAAACAAAAATCTAAATAAACCCAATTCTTTGTGTTCAACAAATAAGCAAAAAAGATAAAACATTGGGTGAATAAATAAATTCACTGACTACGACATTTTTAAGGGGTTTCGTGATGATTAGTTTAAAAAAGCAGATATTAAATAAATATTACATAAATCAAGCAAACAAAAATATGTTTGCTTAAACACCTTTCACAATACAATGCATAAATTCAACCATCAAAGTAGACATGGTAGAAAAACGCCATTTATAAATCCAAAAATTAAAAACAGTAAATATTAAATTGAAAAATGTTGTGAACTAATAAAATTTGAATGTATTACCACTTACACTAAACATTCAACAGTGTTTTTTTTTTTATTGTTTGAAATAAAGAAGTCAAACTTAATAAACGTAGTCTTAACGCAAAACGTAATATTTGCAAAGCAATTGTCTCTATAAAAAATCTGTATTGTTTTAATCTCAAATAAATTTTTGGTAGCTTTTTAATTTCATAAGATTTAAACGATATAATTTATATTAATTGGTATACCACAATTAATAGAATTTACCCATCATTAAGAGTAAATATTTTTAATAAAAAAGTAATTTAGTCAAAGTAATCAATTATATTTAAATGGTTATCTTTCTTATTCAAAGAGCATTATTTCACGTACATGCCTAAATTTTAGTTGTCAAACATTAAAGCAAATTTATTTTTGAAATTAATCTTCCTGATTAATGAACACACACACGGATACACTCGAATTCACAAATCATAGCTTTTTAGTGAATATTCGTAATATCGCAATTAATGTGTATACTCTTTTGTATATGTTTGTATATAATTCATCGTTTTAAATACATTTCCGTAATGTTGGATTTACTTTCAGTTTTCTTAAAGTATTTTACATTTAAAGTTTTGAATTATTCTTTATTATTGACCTAACTCTTAGTTATGATTTGTGGCAGGACATGAACACATTTGATATTTATAATATTTTAATTTCGATTGTTCCTATAAAGTATCAATAACATCCTCAAACAAATTTGGGGTTTAGAATGTATTTTAGTTGTATTGATATATTTGTCACATTTTTAATTAATAAGTCTTGTTTTACAATATTAACAAATAAAGAGAATATAACTAATTCAGTGATAAAACTAATAAATATTTTTAAATAATAAATATTATTTTTACACATTTTTTATTTGAAAAGATTAAATATGTCACAAAAATGATAATTATTTGATGTTTTTATTTTTTATTATGACTTTGATAGGCATAAAAATATTTTATCCCATTTTCATAAAAACCGTACATTTTGATGCTTTAAACAAGAAATATTTTTATTATGTAACAACCACAAAAACTTTTGGTCGTTCAACAATGGTAGCATATTATTTATTGTGACACATTTTCTGTTTCGAATATCCTCTTTTTCTTTAAATCTTGTTTGGTTCTAAACTATATAATCTTATACGATTTTTTAATTTTATTAAAAACAATTTAATCTAAATCCCTATACAATAAAAATTTTTTTTTTTATGATTAAGTTTTAGAATAATAAATAAACGAAAAACGGCTATAATAATAAATTTAAATAAACTAAAAGATATATAATAAATAATCAATAAACTTAATTAAATTAAATAAACAATCAATAAAATTTGGGATTAAGAATTTTACCATATATTTTCTAAGATAATAAATATAAACAATATTCCTTGACCCCGTATCGATCCCGCACCCTGTGACTGCAAGACTCGTTTCTTACCACCTGTACCACCGCCACAAGTAGAAGGTCAATGTTTAGATATGCATATATGTAATCTGATTCTTAAACCCTTTTGCCGATTTTACTCATGTTTATTGGTTAACTGCTTAAAAATATTATTATTAAGTAATGTAAAAATAAACACTCCAGTCTCCAGGATATGATTCCTGGAGACTGTCCGTCTGGAATAGACAGACGGACATTGGTCTATTGATTTTGATATTGATCCTGAACACTAATATAAATTTTATTGGTCTCCGATTTTTATTTCGATGTGTTACAAACGGAATGCAGGATCTAAAAATAAGCTTAAGCTAATTAAGTTGACTATAGAAAATTTTTGAATAAGTTTATTTGGTATTAAAATATACTGAATTAAATTTCGTTGATATTCTGTTCACTACAAAATTCTGTTCACTGACGAAGCAAAATTAAATATGTATATGAAAAGTTAATATGATAACTCAATTTGGTGTTTTAAGCAGGAAGATATTTTAACAACATCAACAGAGGTAGTGAGTAAGCTTTAAATAGCTTTTCTTACTTCTTCATTTAGGACATTATTATGATTTTCCCTAAACAGAGTCCATAATCTTTGCCTGCATACATTCGTTTTGTTAGTAAAACACACCGACACGCATAAAATTTGAATATATTTACAGTGTATGGGACAATGGTACGAGTCCTAACTCTTGTAAATTATTTTTATTTTTTAATAAAAATTAATTGAATACACAGTATTTTTACTTCATATAGATATCAAGGATATAATAAAAAATAAAATTTCAAATAATATTAAATAAAAAAATATTTATTAAATTTAAAAATGAATTAGTTATAACATTTTATTTGTTAATATTGTACAAAAGATTTGTTAATTAAAAAAGTGTTAGAAATATAGTCAAACAAACCAAAAATCATTTGAAACCTCAAATTTGTATGATGATTTTATTGATACTTCATAAAAATAAAAAAAAAATTAAAATATTTTGAATATATATNATGATGATTTTATTGATACTTCATAAAAATAAAAAAAAAATTAAAATATTTTGAATATATATATTTTTTTAAGATTTTTTTGTAATGTTATGGCGTAGTGGTCACAATTCGTATCTTATGTTACGCAAGTGCATTTTTTAAAACGTGCATTTGTATTCACATATATAAAAGAATCCACAGAAATTCGATGTTGCAAATATTCATTGAAAAGCTTAGATTTGTATATATTCGTGTGTTAAGTGTTTGTGTTCATTAATCAAGCATAAAATAGAAATATTAATTCTTTAAATACATTTGCTTCAAAGATTGAACACGAAAATTTATTTATGTTTCTTAAATAATGGTTTTTTAAGAGCACCATTAAACTGTTATTAAATACTTCTTATAAACTATAATATTTTATGTACTTAACTATATTGTTTTTCCAT
>JXPX01018033.1:6235-25406 GCA_001047195.1 Sarcophagidae sp. BV-2014
CATAGAAATCGATGCAAGCATGTTGGTCTATCAGATCGTCTGTCTATCTGTTGAAACGGTTAACACTTCCTGAATTTGCTAGCAGGAGTATTCGAATGATTTTAATTTGCCTAAGAGTTTACTAAAAAAAATAAGCAATATCGGTTAAGTTGTCATTAGTTATGAGTACAAATGTAGGGACATCTCTGTTTTCCGAAAAATTAAAATTATTTTGTTTAAAATACCCATATTGTATTTGTCTGTTATTAAATAGCAAATTCACACCAAATACTTTTTTATTATTTACATTGGCGCTCTAAGTGTTCCTTCGAGAAATAACTAATATAATCATTGACTACCAAGTTATAATTCAAATCATAATAAAAATTTAATAATTTTTATATATATAATTTGATTACATTTTTTATTTGTTTTGATTTGATTATATAATGTTTGCCAAACATCAAAAGCTTAGTCTCATAGAATATCGCCTCTGTCACAATTTTTCTCAAATTGTATATCAAAAAGATGGTTAAACATAGTTATTCCACAAAAAGTTAAATTTGCGTAGCATTTTTATAAAATAAGAGATATTTAAGTTCATATAAATTTTTTTACAAATAGATAGAGGGTATTTTAAAGATTCCGCACAAGGAAATATAATATTTTAGTATTTTTTTTGCATACGGTGTAAAGTTAAACATTAATTTTTTTGTTGAAATTGTGTTATTTGTAAAAATATTAAATAATTTAATTAAAAAAAATTTTAAACAATAATATTATGCAATAAATATAAAATACGTTGTTAATTAAAATAAATACCACACTAATGTGAGCAATTAATGAGAAAACCATCTATAAAATGGAAACAACGTTTATTTCATATAAAAATTAGTATTCTTAAATTTTTAAACATTAAACGAGTTTCGTCATTTTCAATATGTAGTACAAGTACTATATATGTAGTATAATTATTACCTTTGCGTGNTAATGAATGTATAATTATATGTAGTACAAGTATTATATATGTAGTATAATTATTACCTTTGCGTGATCAGTGTTTTCACAGACCGACGCTTTTTGCTAGATCGTCTCAGAATTTCATAAATTTCCGGAATACATATACTTTATGGGATTTAAAATGATTTTTTAATATCCTTAAAACGGTAGTACAACAGTGGTAAGAACGGTATAAAAAAGGTTAAAAAATTTGTTTTCTCCTTGTAATTGGACGTCTGGTAAAATAAAATTCAATTGAAAATAAATATTATAAAAAAATTTACGAGTGACTAAAAAAAATTACGTATCAATTTCTATAGTTATAGTATCAAAATCTGATAGGTAAAGCAAATGTTTATAAATATGTTTTTAATGAATTACGACGTTCATATTTTTGCTATAGAACATCACCTCTTTTTATTTCCTTAGGCTTTGTATGAAATAAAGAATCAATCAATAGCTTTATGAAAATAATCAGATAAAAGTTCGATTTGCATAATAATAATACTAAGAGATATTTAATTTTAGACGGGAGAATTCCAAAAATTCAACAGACGCAACTTTACTATTTTACTATAATTAGATACGATATATAATTAAACATAATGGATGACAATTGTATATATACAGCGCACAGTGGTGTGGAGAGTATGAAAATGGATTAATTAAATTAGACTTAATAAATACAAAACACTTTTGTTCTTGTAATTGAATATATTTTGGTAAAATGAAATCAATTTGACAATACATAGTCAACATAATAATAACAAAACTTCGGATGATTGACAAATTATGTACTCATCTATATCTAGTTGAAAACATAAAACAAATATTAAATAATTTATTAGTACAATATGTTATTATGTTTTATTACTATAGTTTCAATTTTAATGAATTCTGATGTTCACATTTCTACTAAAGAACTTCGCCTGACTATAGTTTCCTCAGGGTTTGTATAAAAAAGAAGAGCTAATCAATAGTTATATAAAAAACTTAAAAAAAGATATTGATTTGCATAATACTCGGGTCAATAAGGGATATTTTATTTTAGATATTTTTGGAAGCATAGACGGAGTGTATCCCAAAAATTCAACAGAGACGATTTTAATATTTTACTAGTTTTGAACTACGATTATAATAATTTCAATGACATATTGTAAAAACATTTGAATGTCTGATAAAAGTTGTATACAAATTATAATGATGATTAACGGTATTAACTAAATTTTCCTAATCAAGAACTTTTTTTCAATATGTATTTAAATGTATTTAAAAACTTTACACTACTAATAACTATTAATTAAAAAAAAATGTCCCCAAAAATTATTATATTATAATTATTATTATACTCATTAGGTATATGATCGTAAAATCTATTTCACTTCAACTCTTTATTTTTATTTCAATATACATTTAATCGTTTTTATGGCATACGTAACTACCAAAGTAATAAACTAAATAGGCTAAATAAACAAGAGCAACAGCTGTTTGAAAACTTTTTCAATCAAAAAAGATTTTATTTATTGCGTTTTCAATTATTTGTAAATAAAAACAAACAAAAAATAAATAAAATCTACAATTATAAATAAATCGTTTTCTGAAATTTTCCTTCAATTAGAATACACCAAATATATGTCAAAGTAATTTAATGTCGCTTAAATTAAAAATAAAATTCTAAAAATTTTCAAAATATTTTTCAGTTTATATTTAATGCTCAAATACCACTACACTTTCAGCCATGACATTTAAAATTGAAAGATAAATATTTTTGGTGTGGTTCGGTTTTATTTTTAAATTATGTTTTGAATTTTATTTAAACTTATATGTCGTCTTCCCATCTTGTTGCTGGCAATCATCACTGGTCGTTTCTCGTGTAAAATAAAAGTGGGGTTGCATGGTTGGTTAGATGCAGAGCATTGAGATATAAAATCATTATTAAATGAATTTGTTAGACAATTAATCTAATGTTAATGTGAGTTGAATAATTTGTATAAAAACATTAGATATTTGTAGACTTTTTTACTTTTGGTATAAGAACAGTAAATGTAAGGGAAGTGTACATCTAAATTTTGAATCAAATGCGAGAATTTATAGACGATGTATACCTAAGTTCGATTTAAAAGTTGGAATGTGTCTGGCAAATCTGAACTCTAAAGGAATAGAAAATATTATTTGGATCTTCACATTACCGTTTGGATGTTTAATTCAAATAGTTAAACTAAAAAATGGCAACCTAGTTGTGTGACTCATGTTATTGGTATTACCTTGGCAAATATGTTCCTGCTATAAATTTATACTAAGAGTTCATTTTATTGTTTTAAGCACAAATATATTTGGTAAAAAATGCTATAGTCTCGAATTGATGATTTTATTCTATGTCACCTCTGTTTGGTTCCTTTTATGGTTTATTTAAACCAAGAAAACAAAGCAATACAAAAACAACAAAAGACTTGAATGTCGCGACATCTGTGCCGGCATAAAATTATAATGTGCGAAAAACTTTCTTTTGCAAAATTTTTTTTCACGCATTTTTCATTTTTCTTTTATGCCAAAACTCTGGATGGAACTTAAACAAACTGAAAATGTTAATAATTGTGCAAACATTTGTTCATTCACAAACAAATTAACTTGTTTATGGCATCAACGAATTTTAAATGAAATTTCTAAGTTACTGCTGATTTTATTTATGAAAATGTAATTGCAAAAACGTAAACCCATTTATTAATTCATACTCTCGTCGTAAAACCAGAGAATGGTTTTAAACTTAACGCCAAAAAACGCGTATCGTACGCATTCACGTCAATGCGCATTAAATTATAAACAGTTGTAAATTAACGGAACATAAGTTTTATCAATAATAAATGGCATTAATTGATTAAAATATTGTTAATTTACAAAAGGCATGTTCATAAAGTAAACCTCGTCTGGTCTCATTACCAATGTGGAGTTTACGTTTATGTAAATAAAGGATACTATGTCAATTCAATGGTAATGGTTCACAATTATTTACAGTACACCAAATTAATAGTTTTACATTATATGTTACAATGTTNATTCAGTTAATTACACCAAATTAATAGTTTTACATTATATTTTACAATGTTTAGCCCCATTACTATTTTAATAAGGTACGTATGGTAAAATANACAATTATTTACAGTACACCAAATTAATAGTTTTACATTATATGTTACAATGTTTAGCCCCATTACTATTTTAATAAGGTACGTATGGTAAAATACTTTCTTGAAACATGTCTACACTCAAAGATGTGTGTATGTGCGAAAACAATTCGAAAAAAAGTGTAATTTTGTCAGCTAATCAAAAAAAATAGTACGAAAAACAAAATTCTGAAATCTATTACTGTTTTCTAACAAACTTGTGTTAGTAATTATAGGTGTAGTTTTACACACACATTGTCACATTAAACGCACAGGCACACCCACCCTTGAAACTTTATATGTGATGTCCAATAATTATCGATCAAACACTTATTGATATGATTATACATTGATTGTTGATGGTGAGATGTTGATGTCTTAATCTATTTAGAAACGCACACACATTATTGGCTTAAGAATAAATTGTCACACACATAAAATGTAAAAAATTGCATTTAAGTTTTTCACAAAAAATATTTCTCAATTTCTATTTAAAACGCTTTAAAGTATCCTCCTTAATACACATGCATTGTTTTTTAACAGTGTTTTTTNAAACAAAAAATATTTCTCAATATATATTTAAAACGCTTTAAAGTATCTCCTTAATACACATGCATTGTTTTTTAACAATGTTTTTTCCCATCCTCGAAGCAGTTATAACTTTTTGGAATGGCCTTAAGTTCTCAATGCACTTTTGTTAATATCTAATCAATAGTCACATAATGACGTCCTTTTTGGGACTTCTTTATTTTACGAACAGGAAAAAGCACCAGTAGATCAAATCTGCTGAATGGGATGGCTGCGGCATGATGGTGTTCCAGCCAAGATTATTACAAACAAGAAATGACGAGGGGACAGGTTCATTCTCGTGATGCAAAAGCCTTTAATTGTTTTCCCTAATTTCGGACGTATTTTCTCACGCTGTATAACCTCAAGATATTCTTATAATAAATTCAATCTAACTATGCTCGCTTTTCTTGTGCTGTCTCTCCTTGGTTTTTCTATTGCGATGATAAGGTTTTGGTTGCAATGTTATAATCATATAACCATAGCTCGTCACCAGTTAGGACCTATTTTAAGTATAATTCGTAGTAAACAGCATTCAATATTTATTGAGCATTTCAAATGCAACTGTTTTTTGTTCAAAGTTCAACGAATTTGGAACAAACTTAGCTACCATCCGCTTTATGTCCAAAATATGCCACAAAAAAACTTATGGCAGAAGCCTACAGATATGTCGACTTCCTCTGTAACTTCTCAAGTTGTGATAGAACTTTGCCTTATTAAAATTTTCTTAAATTTTTTAAAAATTGAATTGTTTTTTGTTGTTATGGAGCTAACCTTACGAGCATCGTCATTTACATCTTACTGATTTTCTTGAAAGATTTTCTACACCTTGTGAACATTTTTCTGACCCGGAGTAAATTTACCAGAGGCCATTCTCAACAATTCAAGTGCAACAAAATAAGTGCTTTACACGAAAATTGATGCACATTCTTTGATCCATTTTTGCCCACAATAGAAAATTGTCGAACAGGCAAAAAACGCTTAACTAATATGAACTTAACACAAACGAACTGAAGAAAATTTGTTCGTGCAAGTATATTACTCGTAAAATATCGCGGTTCAAATCTTCCGAAATATATCTAAATTTAACTTTTCTATTAAACAGACCTCTTATGTATGTGATTTTTAACATATTTCTCACACACCCACTTTGTCGTGTGGTTTGAATTCACATTAAAATTTTGATTGAATACACCAGCACATTTTTCAAGTATAAAATACCTTATTTACAAAAATAGTGTTCGTTAAATTTGGCTACCATGTTTATAACTATTTTAAAACAAACTGTTTAAAAATACTCAAAATAAAGAAAATGGATAAAAAAAATTACATTTAAAAACAATTGCATTTACATTGTAATTCATAATTAATTAATGTAATTAAATTATTCCCTGTATCGTTACNTACATTGTAATTCATATTATAATTAATTAATGTAATTAAATTATTCCCTGTATCGTTACCACGACAGTTGATTGACGAGCAACTTTAATATGAACACATTTTCCAGTAAATATTTTTAAATTAATAATACTGATTTTGGAATAAAAACAAATACCAACAACCATCTTAGTCGTTCTCTTAGAAATGCCACTAACCAACTTAAAACAAAATAAACTTAGAGGAAGTTTGTTATGAATAAAATTTTATTAGAAAATTATTGTACGAGAAAGAAATAAGATTAGGAAAAATTATTAAAGTGTTTTTTATTGTAATGCGTATAATGTTTTACATTTGTATGATACAAATAATGAGAATTCCTAAGTTTTTGGTCAACTTGAAACAAATATGTGTAGTGCAGTAGTTACAAAACCTAAAAAGTTCAAACTCTCTACAACTACTTACTGTTAGATGGGAGTGTCAGATTTAGCGAAGTACATTTACCAGGAAATATACTAACTAATAAAAACAAGCTTAAACTTCATTGTGCCTTTTGTTTTCTATTTTTTTAATACGAAATTTTAAGACTTTTTGAATTTATAAAAGTTTCTTTTTTAATTTCTACAAAATTATAAATTAAAAAAAGTTTTATCTTGCATCAACAATCACCTGGAGCTTAAAGAAAACCATAAACTTATTTAGGGGATTTTTTGTAGTTTTGAAAACAGCAAATTGTATTTTAATCCGGCAGAAAAACTTCAAAGTTTATTGGTGACATTTTTCAGAGAATGGTTAAGATGGTTGAGAATGGAGGGTTAAGTTAAAATAAAAGGAATTAGCCAAAGGACTCATAATGGCATTGAACACAAATAATAAAGTATGCCTTTCCAACTAATGGGCGTTAAGAAAAGTATTTATTGAAGTAGAACAAATCATAAAGGGTAAATTAATTAATATTAAATATTTATTATTTGGGTGTTATTATGTAAAGATTGAACAGTGATAGCACTTTAACCTTTAAAACTGTTTTGATTTAAATAAAAAAATAAAAACCGTTAAAGAATTATTTTATTTTATGTTTATGACGTATTTTTCATAAATAGCTAAGCAGTTCTTATTTTTAAATTATGATGTATNGTATTTTTGATAAATAGCTAAGCAGTTCTTATTTTTAAATTATGATGTATTTATAATATATAAAATTATATAGAAATAGAATCAACTAGAAATAAATTATTAAAATTACACAGAATTATAAATTAATATATATTTAAACAAAACAATAGACTAAATGACATTTAAATATTTATAATCGGACAGTTTACATGTTGTGACTTGTTAGCACAAATTCTAAAATGAAAATTCATTATTTTCGATGTACAATAAGTTGCAAAATTAAAATAATTTTGTTGAAATTCAGAAAACACGCATGACAAAATGTCTGGAAGTGTTTAACTTGACTTTTCTTTTTATTGCCAATAAAAATTATTATTAAATTTTTATCTTTATTTTCTTTTCATGCCTTTCAGTACATTTGCCAAATGATTATTTCAAATAATTTAATTTTCATATTTTCACTTCATTTAAAAGATAAAATGCACTTGTTGAAATGTTAAACAGTGGGCGCAAATACATCAAAAACATTTAGTTTTAAAGGGAATTCAGACTACTGAAAAAAATTGATTAAAAAAGAGAAAAGCTAGTTCCATAACCCAAACACATCGAAATAAGTTGAGAAATATTTAATACCAAAAAAAAAAAAAAAAACGTTTCTACGAAAACATTTCGATTGATAGATTTCAATATTATTTTTTTAATTTTATAATGCATGACCATATGATCTTTTAACTTAAAGAATTTAATTTTTAACTGATTGGTGTTCTTTCTTTACTTTTAAAACGAAAATCGAAATGACGTAGTGAACACAGCAAATCAATACTTACAAAACTTGGTCCAACAAAAGATGCCTTGATTAAGTTAGAAATTATTCAATTTTTCCTTTATAACATTGTATAATAATCTTGTCCAGTAAAAGTAATCCAAAACTAATAATTTTTCCTTTTCTATGGCCTTAAAAATTAAAAAATTGTAATGTAAATTTGTTGTTTCCTTTGCCCTCCAAAATAAAAAAATGTAATGTAAAACTTTATTTATTTGTTATTTTACCTAAATAAATAATAATAGTTTAAAAAGTGTTGTGAACATTAAGACCAGTTATCAACTAACCGCCACTTGAAAAATGTAAAATTCGCCGTAACCAAGAAAAAGTTCCGCACTCATATAAAGGAGGATAACTGTATTTATGATATTAATTTATAACATCATTACGAATTTATGGTTATATAAATCTTTTGATCAAAATTTTCATAAACAACATTCATTTTTATTGTTGTTAAACTATATTTCATACTTTTTTAAAAAGATATAATAGGAAATTATAATGCTTAAACCCGTGGGTTCATTTATGTTTATATAAAACTTCATCATTTCATCAAAAAATTGTATAAACAACATATATTTTTTTCATTGTCGATCTACATAAACTTATGAAACACTTCATACTTTTTTCAAAAAATAAAAAAAGTTAATTATAATGCTTAAAACCATGGGTTCGATTTCCGCTGAAACGCAATACAAAAATTTGTATGAAATTATCTATTCCACGTNGGTTCGATTTCCGCTGACACGCAATACAAAAATTTGTATGAAATTATCTATTCCACGTATATAACACAGCTATATTTAAAGACGCCCAGTCTACATTAAATGTAAAAACAGAAACCAATTACAGTAACTTTTTAAAAAATAAATTAGCAGTTGTTTGATGAACGATTTCGTACAAACAAAAATAATACTCAACTTGGCCACTTAGGTCGACAACTTAACCTGGCTATCTGCGGATCTCGTTTAAGAAATACGTTGGTCTGCATTGCGGATCAACACAAATTGCATTATATGGTCACTTTTAAATTTATATGCCATCCATCTTCAAACAGTATTTCGAAATCCAATGGTTCATTTAAACACAAAAAAGCATTTAATTCTTAGAGTATAACATATGCAGTTACTTTCACTTTTATATCTAACATATTTTTTTTCCATTATCAGTAACAAAGTATTGCAACTGTAAGGAAACATTTTTATATATTTTTTTTTAAATGTCCAATGTGACAACCCTAAGTTATAGATGGAACTTGCCCCATTTAAGTAGTAGTAGTAGTTTAAGTAAGATAGGACCAGTGTTTTATTTACAAAAAAAAAAAAAAATGAATCTCGAAAAGTTACGAAAATAAAGGACCGCAAATATTTTATAACATTTTAAGAAAAAATCATTTAACTTATGAAATTACTTCATCATTGATTTAAATTGTTTCAATATATCAATGAAATGTTGCATTATATTTTAAAAATTATGGAAATAAGTTCATTGCATTATTTATGAATCATTTCATCAAAATAATAATATTAACATTTGAAATATTACATTTGACAGAAATAAATGAGTTGTTTTTATGATAGATTATTATAAAGGAAAATATATATATATAAATAAATACGCCACATTTGGAAATTTATTATTTTTATTACCCATACTACTAACTTTGTAGCAAGTCTAAGTTTGTTTTAATAATTTAATTGCTAATGTTATAAATTAAACCAATTCTGCTGACTCACTTATGAAATAACTACTTTGTTAAAACTGCGACAAATCCGGATTGGAGTTAATCTTTGAGAAGTGGCGCAATCTCAAATAACGTGTCTTAGACTTTCCAATGTAACAGTTCATACAACGTATACATTCTTTCACAAATTTTGTATTAAAATTTAATTATTACAGCCAAATTTATCAAATGGGATGATATTCCAGGTATTTNAATGTAACAGTTCATACAACGTATACATTCTTTCACAAATTTTGTATTAAAATTTAATTATTACAGCCACATTTATCAAATGGGATGATATTCCAGGTATTTATTGAGCAATCGAAAATNTTACAGCCAAATTTATCAAATGGGATGATATTCCAGGTATTTATTGAGCAATTGAAAATGTTGATGAAGATAAAATATGCTATGTACAAAATCTACTGAAAGTTTTTACTGGATATACAACGTTTTT
This sequence comes from Sarcophagidae sp. BV-2014, assembly GCA_001047195.1. NCBI lineage: Eukaryota > Metazoa > Arthropoda > Insecta > Diptera > Sarcophagidae > Sarcophagidae sp. BV-2014. Next base: position 16,444 of record JXPX01018033.1, read on the forward strand.
ATTTAGAAGTCTTTGTTAAGCGTACTTTCTAGAGAAGGGTTTAGTATATTTCACTGAAATACAAACAAGAATTTCATCTACTTTGTAGAGGTTAAGGTTGATATTTTTAAATAAAATGATATGAATTATAAAAATTTCAATTCATAGTTTATTGAAATATTTATGCATAGTGTCATAAGCTTTATGAACAACTTCATTAATTTTTGTCATTGACACATTTCATTAATATAACAAAAATTATCGTGGAAATTAAAAAAACAAATCTCACATTCTGATAAACTGCTACCAGATGAGATTTTGCTTAAAGTTTTGTACAGCGAAATTTGTCTCTCAAAAGAGTAAATAAATAAAATAATAAATAAAAGCATAAATTAATTAAGAAATGAATAATAAACAATACGCAAATAAAGTCATAAACATAATTAGAAACAAAATAAATCATTTGTATTCCTAAATTTGTTAACAACATAAAATTAAATAAATTAAAAAATATATTCATAACATAACATTTAACTAAAAAAACATAATCTATTTTGAATGTTTATTTTTTATGAATTAAAAAACATAAAATTAAGATCAAATAAATTAAATATTATAAATTCAATAAAATACAATAATAAAATATAAAATAAAATAAAGTAAAATCAAATAAAAGGAAACAAAATAAAATAAAAAATAATATAAGACAGAGTTAAATATAATAAATTATATTAAACAAAAAAATAAAAACGATAAAATTAAAGAAACTAAATAAAATTAATTGAAATAAAATAACAAAAAATAAATAAAATTAATCACAATATAACAAGATAAAATAAGTTACATTAAAAAACACAATGAAAACATAAAATAAAAGATAATATTAATATGTAAATAAATGAAATAAAAAAATATTAAATATATAATAAATAAAATAGAAAATTAAAAAAAAATAAAAAAAATAATGAAGTAAATCAAAATAAAAATGGAAAATATGTTATAAAAAATTAAAATAAAACAAAATAAATAAAATAAAATTTATTTCAAAAATAAAAAAAAATTATTTAATAAATATAATAAAATTAAAAAAAAAATAAANTCAAAAATAATAAAATATTATTTAATAAATATAATAAAATTAAAAAAAAAATAAAAGAAATAATTTATTAAATTAAACAAAATAAAAAAATATTTAATAAACTAAAATTAAAAACATAAACTTATTCGTTTAGGAAATAACCCTGTTAATATAAATTAAATAAAAAAGCAATGAATGAATAAAATAAATCTCACAAAAATGAATCAAATTATTTAATGATTAAAAAAAACTTGTATAAATATATTAATCAAAACAAATAAAAATGAAATAACAATAAGATTTGTTAAAAAAATAAATCAATTTTAATTTTCTGCAGTATTTTTCACTTTGCTTATTTTCTAAAGCGAATTCTCAAAAATTACATATACTTTAATCAAAAATTTTTTAAAGAGATGCTTTCTACTCTGAATGAATATTTTAGAAATAAAATTTACCGGGAATATGTAATATTAACCGGTTTTATTAGATGTTGAAAATAGGTCTAATAAAACAAAATAAGATAATTTTTTTACGACTTACGTATTAAAAAGCCGCTAAAAACTTAGTACCATGTTATTTAGTATCAGAATGAAAATTTATGACCGCAAATGTATGGTCAGGTAATTCAAAACTATTACATTACTAGTAAATGTAATAATTTTGAGGGGTCTATATATTAATGTTAATTAAATAATTTGATTTTGAAATTTAAGTACATTATGTGTCAAAAGTTCGCAAATAAAACTAAAATAAAAATAATATAATGGGAAAAATACCCTCTAGTAAAGATAATAAAACTGTATAAAATTAAACACTAAAATAAGTGCCCTCATGCTTTCCAATTGGTTTACAATAAACTTTTATACAAACTTAAAAAAATACCAGACTAACATTACGTTATAAACTTTAATAATTTGATATTAAATTAGGGTTATATTGTCATCTGAGGTTTTCATGAGCTGTAAGTCGCTATAATTTGGTCTGATATTGATAACATTTTCAAATGGGCGTGGAGATTAAAAACCAAACTAGAGAAAAACAGGACTCACTTGCCACTTTCTTTTGATTCAGTTTGTTCTGTATAAGCTTTTACTTCTATTAAAAGTTGAATTTTTTCTATGCAAAGTAATTGGTGTCAGCAAAATAACGTACGTAACGGTAAAAAAAATAGTTTAAAGTCTAACCAAAAAACAGTATCTCGGTGAAAAACACAACAACACAAAATGAATAATGGTTTGCTCTGTAACACATGCTTATAATGACATTAAACGACTTTACCCTACTTAAATATATCGATATCCATTAATGGAAATCAAAAAGCTTTTAAAAACCATACTCATTTAAAATTTTTAAGGTCTTTGTCTAAAAATAGAAAGAGAATTTTCTTGAGAAACACATTATTTAACATTTTTACAGAACAACGTCATAAAGATGTAGTTTAAATTGTAGGTTAACAATGCTGGTAATGACGTTCTTCTCAAAATTACTGATTGTAGATAAATTGTTAATAAAATTAAGTTTAAAGTTTAATATCAACTATTATCAAGCCTATTATGATAAGACATTTAAAATAAATCAAAGTATAATATTTATAACTTATTGCTATAATATCATGAATATCTTAAAAAATATATTTTAAAAAACCTTAATAATAGCTTCACTTTAAATAAAATGTATGATTATGATTTCGAGAGATTCCTGACCATTAAATCTAGAAGTCAGTATATTCGGTTACTGTGTAATACGCAAAACTGGCATTCGGTTGATTTGTATCTGGATACACATTGGCTTTATTAAGCACTGACAATATTAAATCACCCCTCCTCCTTCGCAATAAAATACGATCGATGGACAGTGGTTTAATTAGTGCGTATGTATAAGTTTTCGAATTAAAATTTTAAATAATTCAATACAAAATTAATATATATAAAATTAATAATCGATGGTAATGTTAAAATGACATGATAAAATTAAATAAAGCAACTACAGTAACAAAATTTCAAAAATCCACAATAGGATTTCAACGATTCATGAGATTAAAACCTAATCGCTGATCCGACCATACCAAAAAGCGCGTATCAGAAATTTCTTGATTNAAAAACCGAATCGCTGATCCGACCATACCAAAAAGCGCATATCAGAAATTTCTTGATTATTTAAAAGAGGAAACCAAATCATAATTGATGACTAAATAAATATTTTTTTAAGAAAAATTATAGTTAACCCATTTTCATGAACCTATCTCGTATATATAAGATAACACTTTGTATATTCTTTTCTTGCGATAGTTTGTGTTTAATAGTCTCAATGATAAATATTACGAAATTTTTTAGTAAAAAATTCATCTTATTAATCGCTAAAATCGTATGGATAAATTAAATAATTAAATAATTTTGCTAATCTGTTTGAACATAAATTTGTTCAAAGGATAGATATGCTAGAAAATTATTGGACTTACATCAGGACATTAAAGCCAATCAAACTTATTTTTTCATTGTTTGGCTTAGAACATTTAAAACCGCCCTCATAATTTTTCGAGACTAGTAATCCAATCGACTTTATAATGATTTAAACATATTTCGAAATTAATGTGCTGGGTATGGAAGCAATATTTTAAAATTCTTCTCTTAAATATTAATGCCTATATTAATGCAATTTATGCCAATGTGCGATAGTTTTTGTAAGTTCATTCTATATGCTAATTTAAAATCAATGAAAAACAATAACATCGTAGAAAAATTGTGATAATANGTCTTTAAACAAATTGCTTTTAAAATCAATGAAAAACAATAACATCGTAGAAAAATTGTGATAATAAAAAATTTGTTATATAGAATTAATGAAACTGCAAAACATTTATAATCTAAAACAAATATTGAAAAACAATATTAAAAGTCGGGTGGCAAATAACAATCCAGATGAAAAATATAGGAAAAAGTAAATTGTTAACAAATATAAACACAATTTTTCCAGGTGTAAACGCAATTAACCCTAAAGTGGAGAAACTAAGTANCAAAAATAAACACAATTTTTCCAGGTGTAAACGCACTTAACCCTAAAGTGGAGAAACTAAGTAAAATTCATCCTTACTTTAAAAAATTTAATGTTTACAATAATTTCGTATTTGTTAGGATAAGCTTAATTATGCTAAGTCAGATCAATTGGTGTTAGTGATGAATATAAAATGATATTTTATTTCTTAAGTTTGTTAATAACTTTTCAAAAACATGTATGATAAGCCTCACTTTAAATATTTATTTAAAAAATTTTATTGAGATGCTATTTAGGCAACANCTCAAGTATCGTAAGCCTCACTTTAAATATTTATTTAAAAATTTTATTGAGATGCTATTTAGGCAACAATAATATATTTTAGCTTAAATTTGACAGAAAATCATTTATGATCAAAAATCAAAGAAAAACTTAAAATTAAATTATTTCATCTACGGAAGTAAATGAAGTAAATCAAAAATATCATAAGCAAACATTTTTAAAGAAAATGATTGACGAAAACACTAAAAGTCCTGCATGTCTAAAGGGTTATTTCTAATTGTATATTTATGAAATTCATATGGCCAAGGATATATCGAAACATTTCTAGTAAACCTTTTTAATGCAGTTTAAAGATTACATAGAAAATGGATTACGGACCCATGACGTAATGTAAAAAGACAAAGGAAATCCTTTGAATTTTTGATTTATGAAACCAAGCATGCTATAATGAAGTAATAAAATAAATAAAAGAAAATTTTTAAATTTTTAATAAACGCCCGATTTAAAAAAAGATAGTTAAATTTTCATCTTTTTAACGCTCACGGAAAATGTTTGAACCAAATTCGAAATACGTTTTTAAATATGACATATTTATACTTACATATGACTAAGCCAGGCAAGTAAAAATTATAACATTTGTTAAATATTTGACAACATCCTAAGTTTTGATAAGCTTTAAATGTTTATATTTGAAAGAGAGAAAATAAATTTCGGAAATCAGAGTTTTGAGGAGAAACTTTTTTTTAAGATCTAACCGATTTCACCCATTTTAAAAAAGAAACGTAGATGAATAAATAAAAAATGAATGTTAATTAATTAATGTAATTAAGAAGGTTCAACTTTAATAACACAAAAACAAATTGTGTAACTGTATTGGAGATTTTTATCCACTTGTTAAAATTTTAATGTCAAGTCAATACAGCTAAGCCTCCTAAAATATTCCATGTAATTGACTTAGAATTTTGTAATAATAAAGTTTGTGAAGTATTGTACTAACTTGTGAAATATCAGAAATTTAAAAATCAAAAGATCAATGCTATGACGGCTTATAAAATTTATCGGCCATTATTTCTAAAAGAGAATTTAATCGACATTAAATAATCAATTTAAAATATTACTCCGTGACAAGTTTAATGAAAATATATAATATGCTTCCGAGAAGCAATACGGATAAATGCCCAGAATTGTGAAAATAAAAATCCATATTCATGTCTCAGTATTCATTAGATTTCCACCTATTAAGATTTCGTTTTCCCAAAACTTACTCTTCCCAAAAAAGGACGATATTTTGTAACGACTAAAATATAAAAACCAAATCACTGAGAAAATTCAAGGCCATGCCAATAAAGTAAATCAGAACAGCATATTATATCTATGGGGAAATACTTTAAAGGGGGCAAAGTAGAAATTGAATTGAATTTTGTATCGTTTATTTTTATGATACTAAAGATTTTGTCCGTTTAAGATTGTTGCATAAAATTTATTTTGTTCAACTAACTTTGTTAACATATATAGAGAAGACAATAAATGTTGAATGCTACGACTGATTATGCTTAACTTTAATGCAACAATAACATAATTGATTGCTGCAAAGGCAATTAAATTTAACCTCACCTGTAGCATAAAAATCAGAGAAGTTAAGATTTTTGTTATAAATAAAGATCAACAAGTTTGTTGGTTTAAAAAGCAAAGAACAATTTTCCACCACCAGTTGTAGGTTTAACTGGTACACACACACCCACACACCACAAATAAATATTAACTAATCTACCTTGATATAATTATAAATACCAACACTTAAAATTACCCAACAATGAGATCCACCATACCGGCTGATAACACTGTAGTGGGGGCAAAAACAATTTTGTACCCATCGGTACACAGATACAGAACAGAGGAAAAAAATAAACTTAATTACTTTATGAATACGGTTAAATCGTTCATGATGTTGTTGTTTTTGTTGTTGTTACTACTGTTGTTATTGTTGGATGTAGTAACAAGTACGTTACGTACATACTTTATTGTTTACACTCCGTGTTCTACTCTCATTTTCCACATGCCCTACTCTCTGCATGGCTAAGACGTTCTAGTTCGCTTGCATGTAAAAAGTTTATAAGAAATTAAGCAAATATACTTCATGTGGAACGTATGTTTAATAATTACTAAATTAGAAATTAGGAAATAAATCATATTAATTTATATTACAATGTTATTTTGCAAATGACCCATCTCAAAAGGCATTTTTCAAAATAAACAATTTAAATTCTTTATTATTTCCTATGTATTAAATTAAATCAAAATGTAGTACATACTTATTCATGTAAAAATTAAATTAGGATATTTCTCTAAAATAACCAGATTAAATGTCAATTGCAGATATNCACATACTTATTCATGTAAAAATTAAATTAGGCTATTTCTCTTAAATAACCAGATTAAATGTCAATTGCAGATATTTTCTAATCATGTGAATTTATTACGATTTCCAGAAATTATTTTGGTTNTTTTCTAATCATGTGAAATTATTACGATTTCCAGAAATTATTTTTGTTCTAACGTACACATACACAGATTATTTAAAACAAAATATATCTCATGCGTATTTATAATGAGATTAGATTTAGAATGTTACCTAGATTTGACACACAATCCATAGGTCAATTGAAAATTGATATAATAAATCAACTAATATATCCATTTCATAGTCATTTAATCTTATAACAGTTACAAAATTTTTGTTTTTGTATGTATGTGTATAATTAAATTACTTTATTTAAAATATTAATAATACGAATTTATATTGGACGGATGTTTGGTATTTAGTTTTTGACATACTCATTTTAATTTAGAAAATGTCAAAATTCTAATCATATAATACATTTGCTACAGTAACTTTATTTGGAAAGAGCACAATTTGAGAGCAAACCCATTTCAATTAAGAAAATTCCTTTATATTATTATATTATAAGGAAAAATTAGCAATACTCACAATTTTAAACACAAACAAATTTTTTTTCAGCAACAAAGGATAATGTGAGGTATAAATATTTTTGTCAACTCGTCTATAAAATATCAAAACATTGAGACCCAATAAACTTGAAATAATAATAAAATTTTAAGACAATCTAGATATTAATCAATTCTCNCTATAAAATATTAAAACATTGAGACCCAATAAACTTGAAATAACAATGAATTTTTAAGACAATCTAGATATTAATCAATTCTCNCTTACAAATTCTCTCTCAGAGAAAACAGAGATATTGAATTTTTATAGATTATGCATTATTTGAATACAATTAATTCAGAAATTCTTAATTTAAATAACTTGGATCATCAAGACAAAAATTCGACTTATTAGAGCTTTAACTAATAATAATTTTAGCTTTCAGTAAAATCCTATAAAATTTAAAATATTCTGAGACCAACACTTTTAATCCAATTATTATATTCTTTAAAAGCTCTACACAATGTTGCCACCGACGAATTTTATTAGATTTGATAATACGTGAAATTTAGAGCTTGTTAAATTAGGAACTTAAAGGTGGGTTGGCTAGGAATTCGCATTCTATTACAAAACNGTTGTTAAATTAGAAACTTAAAGGTGAGTTGGCTAGGAATTCGTATTCTATTACAAAACTGTTGTATTTAGAGTGTTGACTTGACGATAAATTAATTTTNGGACGATAAATTAATTTTTATTTTGCAGGCCACTTGATTTATCTCAAATATTTACATTCAACTGATCAAAAAGTTAACAATTATATAGATGAATAAATTGTTTTATCTTGTACAATATACCTTTTAATTGGCACTTCAAATTTTTTAAAAAACCGTTGCAACAATCTTACCATTTGATCAAATTGTTGTTGGCTCCTTCAGTTTATTGTTTTGATTGTTATTTAAGTCTCTGGTGTATAGTGAATGGTTCATGTTTTACTAGTTTCTAAAATAATAAAATAAATTCTTTATTTTTTGTTTTAATCGATCCACACACAAGCTAAATTATTGCTCATTCAAAATAGTCTGCTTAAAAAGCACCCATCTCATTCATACTTATGCAAAATAAAAATTGGAATCGATCCTTTGAAATTTCACCCACTTTCATTAGACGATCCTATAAAGCCAAATCATCTACCCTAGCTATGATTTCTGTCGTTGTTGCAGTGTTTAAATGCCCGATTTCGGGTTCATCCTTTAAGCTTTTTTCGTCTTCTTTCGTAACATTAATGAATGTTACACATTAATTTTAAATTGCATGTCCCAATAAATAATATTTATAGAGGCCATGCCTTTTTTAATTTTTCATTTAAAATAATCGCTGAAGTTTCTTTTTCGAACAGCTGTAACTATTTGAATGAATTGCCAGATCGAAGTAACATTTAACAGGATTGAATTATTGATACATTAGAGATCAGAGAAATATATCTCATTTTTACTCCTGGATTGTCTTACACCAAATCATCTACTTTAGCTACGTTATTGCGGTTTATGGACCTCCATTTCTGGGTTCATCCTTCTTACTTTTACGACAAATTATTACATATAAAGAAACGATTTCTCTTAACACCTCTATTCTATATTTTTTTAATTTTCAAATATGAATACATTTAAAAATTTTCCATTATTTAAA
>JXPX01018946.1:0-11501 GCA_001047195.1 Sarcophagidae sp. BV-2014
CAGTATCAGCTTTATCTGCGGTAGCATCAGCACAACGCCACAGTGCTCGACAGAGTAACGTGCTGTTGGCAAGAGAATTCGAAACTTAGAATCCGAGCAAAAAATTGAAAATTTGCGAGGTCAAGTGAATTTTCAACTCCGGATCGTAAATCATCACCGTAACGGAAAGGCAACAGAATAAATAATATTCTTGTGAATTAAGGGTATTGATAGAAAATCGAAGCACATATACGTATATATCAACATTAATCTGCAATCCAGAACTATGAATAAGATGCGTTTTTGCTCTTAACCATTATACCTGAAGGTGTGAGACATATTATTCTCAAAATACCACCAGACATAAAGATTGTAATTTTATACTCCGATTACCATTTTCGGAGAGTCTAATCACCCTATATGAAATCAAAAATGTGGCTCAGTCAAGATTCCAGACCTTGTTTAGGCCCACATCGACTTCATTGACCAATACTAAACATTGGGTCATTGATCAATACTAAACATTGGATAGCCCGTATTAATAAAAACGAAGTAAAAACAACGCTTTATTCATCCCTTATCCGAGTCGTTTTTGACAATTCAGCTAAATCGGCATCAGGATTATCACTTTACGACTCACCACTCAAGGTGATTTGGATGGCATGTTACTAATATTTTGAGTACTAGAGCCTGTTTTAGCAGAGAGATAGAAAAATGTACTGTCCGATTTCAATCTTTCTAGCTGACCGTCACAAAAAGCTTATATTTGGAGAATAAATTCAGTAGAGTCAATTCAAATATATAAAAATAGTTCTTTCTAAATGGAACGTGTTTAGTACCACATCTAGCAGCACAATTAGCAATACGTTTCGTGGGAATGTATTCTCTAGGTGCTCATGATTGGCGTGACACAACAACAACTTATTACATTATTCGATGAAACAAAATTTCCATTAGGAAAATGGTGCGCAAGTTATTTTAAACTATTAAATGACATTCCACGTGAAGACATGGAAACAATTCTGACAATCAAATACACTTTGACAATCATTCAAAATAAGATCTTCAAATTGCTATGATATCAAATTTGTTTCGTCAAAAGGTAGACGTCCATGAAAAAAACAAAACGCATTATTACATCGAGCATTTAAAGTATATTTGATGTATAAGGACTGGCAGGTTCTGTCGTAGTAGCGACCAAAGTTTTCTTGCAACAACTATGGGAACCACATATTGTATGGGAGGAATATGGTCGGTTTGGAACGCCTTCAAAATTATCGTCAGACTGTTCTGCCCAAATCACATTTTGCTCCGTCAAAGAAACTAACCTCAACCAGACTTTAACTATATGCGGCTGTTAATGGAGCCGAACTAACAACTAGAGTTCGGAAAACATTGAAATTAAAACCAATCAATCAAATCGGTGGTTTGATTTTTTAATAGCTTACACTGGTTTTAGTTAACATCATCCAAGCAAAACAAATGGATTAGCAATTAACACTCAATGGCGCCACGTAATTTCCATGCAAAATCCCGCTGACTAAGTTCTAGAGGCTTAAGTCCCGAGAAGTTATCAGCATGTATCTTGTGGTTTTATGATCCAATATTCTTACATTTGAAAAAAGATCAATGCCTCAAAGCCATCAATCCAAGCCCAACTAGATAAAGTATCCAATTTACAAAAAGAAATAGATGAATAAGATATAACGGCAAAACCGATTCCACAACCAAGACCAATAACAATCGAAATCAAAGATACTAAAATCGTAGCTCAACCTCGGCTTAGTGGCGGGAAGAATGTTCAGAGTTACATATGTTAATCATTTTGTCACTTAACAACAGCTTTAAAATAAGTTTGTCAGCATAAGTATTAAGAACTGAACTCACCGATTTAAATTTTTTATGATTAGTCAGAAGTTTTTTTTTACACTAATTTTTCACACTTAATTTTACAACAAACTAGCCTAACGAAATCCTGCGTTATAGTATATATAAACTGAATACAAATATATATTAGTTTAGCTTTAATATAATCATGTGTGATATTGCAACTCCTCACAAAGTCTTTTTAAAATTCAAGTGCTGAAAGATGAGATCAATATTGTCTCAGTATTGCTACTATTCATAATTATGTGCTTTGACAGATAATCTAAAAAAAACCTAGCAGTGGTTATATATACACCAAACCAACTTTTTTCTCACCGCTTAAACTTACCTGTGGCCACTTTGCTAAACATGCTTCTAATTCATTATTAATCAAATTTATACCCATTCTCTTTAATATAGTTCAAAATATTAGATTTTGGTCGAGTGACCAGTTTAAAAATACATTAAAAGGTCACTCTTAATAAAATTTTGTCACATTACAATATCAAAATTATTGTTTCCGCATCAGGTGAGGGATTGATAAGCTTCAACGAAAATCGCCTAATCAACATAAGGTGGACATAAAACTTTGTTAGATATACTAAATTACGGCGTTACAATCTTGCGACATTGAAGACCTATTAATAAAACATATTAAAGCTTTTTTCGCTATTTATTTAATTCTTTGTGATTTACATTAACATTTTACCGCTATTATATTTTCAAGAATCTAACTTTTTGGACGATTTGTAATATATGTTTTTGAACATTTAAGACCTTTGCAGAAAATTGAGGATAAAAACCTCATCCCTATAATAACTACTGAAAGGTTCTTTTTTTTTAGGTCTAGTTGTCCCATACATGATTTCAAAATAATAGAAAAGGATTACAATTAACTTAAGAGCCTAAGATGATGTGAACTGAACAATCTTACCGCATTCGACCAGTCATCACAATCAAATCCTACTTCAGATAATAAACACACAATTCCGCTGAAGCATAATTTTCTAAACCCTTTTAGATTGCCATTGTTTATATGTAGATAGCAATCTATGTATCCAGAACATATATGGTGAATAAATGGTTTATGAACAAATGCTAATATATCACAAGGATCGTATATTTTTAAGTCTAGATTTCTAGCTAAGCAGGCTTGATAAGGTCATTGTAAGAAAGTTTCTACCGGTCCGATTAAAATACTCTAAATACCTGTCAAAGTGAATATATAAAATGAAAGGTATGTTTATAATATTGTTTTTCCATAAAGACCAAGTATAGTAGGACTTTAATCAAAATATATATATACATATTGATATTACGCATACAATTTCGGAGGCTCTTTTAGTCGATAAGCCCTATTTGAAATAGTTCCTTTCCCAATTACGTACCCAGATCCCTGGATAGGAGTTTTACCTTGTTTCCACCTTTTTTCTTCTAAAATCTTTATGAAGCTTGCAAATTTCAAGCATATAAGAACACATATATATTCAGACCAACAAAGAAACGCTAAATATCCCTTTCATTCGTCTTAGTTTTTACCATTCCCCAGACTTAAATTCATCCACTTCAAATGTCGTAGTAACGTTAACCACATAAATGTGCTCGTCTTTAAGTTCCCCTTATAGATAAATATAAATAGACTTGTTGCCTATTACCTATATTCAAATTTCAGATTATGTATAGTTTGCGTAGTATATAAAGATGGTGATTTAGAAACCTAAAAAGTTTCTCATAAAATTCAATTAGCTTAGTCCACATATTACGGTAGACCCCCGATAACACTTCTTTTGGTCGCTTTGTTGCATACTTTTGAAATCTTATTTGTTATTTAGTCTGCGAATACGGATATTATCCTCCTTATCCAGTTTCAGACCTCTGACATAAAAAGTGTATACACTGTACTTTACACAACAAAAAAAAAAGGGTGATATAGTGCTAGTTTGTAATTTAAAAGAAGATATTAAAAAAAAGAGCCGTAATTTGGCACCAATTATTTTCTATAGAGTTTGTCTTAGGTGCATACACATTTTTGAAATATATATTGAATTTCGAAAATTATATCGATATAATTATTTAATTTTTATTTTTAGTTTGAAATACTATTATCATCGGTTATGAACAACTTGGAAAAAAATTGACTAGATAGTATTCGAGCACAAAAATTAATATACTTTAAGCCACCGGGTACGAGGAACCTGGTATTAAAACATTTAGTAGTTACAGCTAAAAATGCAGTGCGTATAAAGTAAATACGTATTAATAATTCCAATAAAATCGAAGGAAGCAAAATCTTTAGCTCAGTATCGACGGAGAATAAAATTTTGAAATATGAAACACGAATGATCTTACGAATATTAACTACAAATACCATCATGAAACACTAGATATTAGTGTACAAAAATTTATGTTTTTGAACCAGAACATATTGTCGAGTCCGAGTAGCTCGATTCGACCCGAACGAGTTGCAAGTAGTAGCAACGGACTATTTAATAGTTCCAACTTATGTAAAATGGTTAATATAGCATAAAAGTTCTCTGAAAAAATTTCTAGAAAAACAAAGATTCTGTCGAAAACTCTAATATTAGTGAAGCAGTAGCACTAGCGTATGCAAAAAACTAATCGATGATACTTGACAAATTTTCATACAAATGTGTTTTGCAATATCACAATTTTCAACGAAACTTTCAGAAACTAATTATTATGTAGAATTAAAGGCGCTCTTAACGTTTATAATTTTATATGATGGTGTTTTGACTTTTTTTCAGAAATTCCAAAAATATACTGCTTTCTCACACTTTTGCATGGAAGAGATCCAGTTTTCGTAGAGTAGTTAGTGAAAAAAACGATTTTTTTATGTTTGTTTTTTTTAAATTGTTTTAGTTAATTTTCTAGTAGTTGATGAGCACATTATTATTATAAAATTAAAAACATGCAATCTTCCTATTTACCTTATTTAAAAATATTGAAAATGTAGAACAATCGATATATAATCTACAAAATTATGCAATCAAGTTAAAGACAGGATTTAGCCAATTGTATGAACACGCCAGGATGACACGACGATAAGATTTTAAGATTATTTAATTTTGAAAATAGTATTGATTAAATTATGGAAGACATCACTTAAGTTAAAGTCTATGGCTTCTGCGATTAGGTTCCTATTTGAGTCTGAAAAAACTTTTCTACCTGGCACAAGTAAAGCAAGACAGATTCTTTGCCTTGCTTTACTTGTGGAATATGCAGAATTTATTCTAGATTATGCAGTCTATTGTATAAACATTTTTTTAATCACTTCACAATTTACATAAATTACCTTTTATAAATTTCAGTATTTTAAAGAGTTACGTTGCTGACTAACTGATTATCAATGAACAGACGAAACAATAGGAAATTTGGAATGTGGAATCGCAAAAACGGAATGGGCTGAAATGCATGAGTGTCCCTTGCAGGTCACACCTTTAATGTTTTCAGCACACTTTTCATGTTAGAAAGCAGATATTTGTTATAAAGTTATTGGTAGGTATTTTTTTAGTACTTCCATAGGCAGATTGGGTAGCTAGTAGGATTTTAGGAAAAAAGTAATAGGGACATACATTGCTTCTTATTTTTTTAGTTTGGAGAGGGAAAGGAGGACAAATTCACATCTGAAATCGGGTATATGTTGTCCTCGAGCTAATGGGATAAAATGGCTCCCTTGAGAAACTTTTTTAACATGTAGTATATATTGTGAATTTATATTTCAAAGATAATGAGAAACTTCATTCTAATGTCCTGTCTAAACAAAAATATGGAATCGAGCATCTTTGAATCGAGCATCTTTGATAATTGAGCCTTTGATAATTATATAAATATAAAAGTAAGGATCATTTATATATATATATATATACTATATCTTTAATCTATTTTTCCTAAATTTATTTTTCAACATGTTACACGGAATGACAAATTTATTCATATTGCTTCTTAATTTTATTGAATTTACTGCAAAGTAATAAGAGGTTTTTTCTGCAAAGCTGAAATGTATATTAAATTGTATCTATTTAATTATTTTTAAACTGAAAACATCTTGTAAAGCCTATCATAAGAATAAAAAAATAATCAGAAATAAAAATTTGATGTTATTATTTTTAAGGTTTGAATGTTTTAATTTGAGTAGTAACTAATAATTAAAAAAATATCATACGCTTTTTTTCTGAAGCGAATAGTAAATAAATGTTTAATAAGATTTGAAAGTCTAGAGCCAGCCCTTAAGGATATGCGCAAATTTTTAATTTAGCAAAAATTACAATCGTGGCTCGGAATGGCGTAGGAATTATTTAGATATTCTTCATTCAATGAATTGCAACTTAATATTGTGCGCAAACTATTCATTTGAGAAATATGAAGCTATACATATTGGTAACTGCGAATATATGTGGATTGTCTCAAACGAATTTTCATGGAAAACATAATGGGTGCGGCAAAAATGATTATTGGAAAATACAAATGTATGAACATTATGGATATGTCCTGTCTCCATTATGACGAAGTCACAAAAAAGATTGTGAAGGAACTGTTAATACTTTATACAATGTTTTTGGAAAATACAATAAAGACGAAAAAAATGATTTTTTATGGCATCTCATTTTTGTCATTTAGAATCTTATCCACAATAGTTTTTTAGACGGAAAATTTTTTTTTGATTATATAAAAGTCAAAAAAATATTTTCCGTGAGGTATATATTTTAAGTTGTAACGTAAATGATACAATCTGAAATTTTGCTCAATTGTTTGTTAAATTGTTTAAAATAAGTAAGAAGTTTAAAATAAAAAATGGAATTGTTCCTTCGCTTTAAAAATAATAAAACTTGTGGTAAGATTTTCTCCTAGGAATCGCAAATAAATGAGGTAAGGTATGTGGACAATGGCCATATCACTTTACTACTCGGAAAAAAAATTAACAAGATATATAAAATTCTTGTAAATAAAATTCGACATTAATAGCTGCGGGGCACGAATGACCGGTCATTTATGGCATTTTATTTTTATTTTATGACGTTTTAAATCAAGAGGGAATAATATGCAAGTGTAACTCGTTCTACGTCCTGTATTTTTAACGATTTTAATTTGTCAAAATAAGGAGAGTGTTAGGAATTAGAGTGTTAATCGCTTACATATATTACATCGGAAATGAAACCTCCTATTGCATATGCTCTAAAATGAATAAAATTCTAAGAAAGTAAATCAAAGCATGACAACACAATAAGTAATTAACATAAGTCAGAAGTAAATATGATATTCTATATAAATATTTAAAATAAAACTACATTTATACCAATAAAGAGTTAAATATGATTTATATGATTAATCCTTAGGAAATCCGCAAAAATAACTTTTATAAATACATCTAGCGATTGAAATGTATAAGTAGATAATGTTCATTACAATTACGGCCAGAATTAAGAATAAAAAGAATATGCGAATATTCTGGGCATGGTGAATGATACAAGAGAGATTATTAGAGAGATCTTCAAGAATCTTTGATACAAACTGGAAGATGGACTAGAGAAAGTTTAGCATTGAAATGTTTTTCGACACCTTTCTGTTCGAAGTTTCTTCATAAAACTCTTTTGAAAGGAATACTCTCTGATTATAACACTGTTGATTTTTCTTATACACGTCTTTAATGTGTTTTCCCAAGTGATCGTCTCTTGAAAGTTTGACTGAAGGCTAAAGTTATAAATTGTTTGTTTCTAAAGCCGTTTATTATTTTTCAAGTAGGCGTGAATATTTGTAATCAGTTATTGATCACCTCTTTTGAAACTATCGGCTAAGGTGATATATGGCCGTACCAGTGATATATTGGTTTTGTATAAGTGCCTTAAATTCATTGGCCCAAAATTTGCCAAACTGGGAATCTATAACGTTGTAATTCCGATGATCTGAATCTTATTTTCGACTTAGAGGCTGCAGAAAAGCACAATGCTGGATTCACTTGCTTTCCAGTGTATATAATTTTTTATATACAAATTGTAGAAAATGCCTTTATTTTAAATATAAAACCTGTGCATCAGTTACAAAATGAAGATTATGGATAAAACGTTGTTGAAAATTCTTAATCAGAAATATAATACTGCATACACCATCCGAAAGGTATAAAAACGAAATTGAGCTAAACGATTCCTTAATTCCACAACCATAACAAAATATTTATCTGAATTTTGCCATAGATTGCATTCACAGATACTTTTTTGTATCAAGAATCATTGATATCCAAATATAGATTTGTTCTTTCATTTTCACTAATAACTAATACATTGTACGATTGTGTTTCTATTAGAAGAAGGGAATAAAAACGGACATTGCTTGAACGAATAAGAAATAAGCCGCCTTATCCACATTAGTTTTGTTTTATTTGTTTATATTAAATTTCATTATATTTATTAATGATGAGAGAATACAGGTGGTGAAGGATAAAATGCTTCAAAGTCAGAAGACTGTAATTGCGTAAGTTAATGGATCTAAGAACAGTTTTGTCCGTAATATGATGTGGATTAAGCGATTTTTATTGAAGCTTGTGTTAGTCCTGGTTTTTTTTTAATTTATGTGGGGTAAAGTGCTATAGAAAGAGCGAAAGCGAGCGCTGTGATTTTATATATTTTTTTTTCAGTCGGAGGCATTCGAACCCTGGCCATCTGTGAAACTGTTCAACATGCTGATCATTACAACACAACGCTTGCACTAGGCTGTTCTCGGAAATATCAACTGATGAAATTATAGACTTCTATTCCCCTTTAAATTAAAGGAAATCTTTTTAGAAACATATTACAGACGCTACACAATTGGTTTTAGTGCTGCAATGACAGAGGTATATCATGTATATATGTTACGATATGGAGACCAAATTCTATAAATGGAAAATTCATAAGGAAGTCTCAATAATTAAAGAAAAATTAAAGACAACGAAGAATATATATACATGCAATCTCTAATGTGTTAAAATAAAGTGAGCATCCTAAAGTCGATAACATAATGAAATTTCTTTTTTTAATGTAATATTCTTTGGAGCAGCTTCCAATAACTGATAAAAAACTTGTAAGGCATTCGAGTAATAATCAAAGGTTTCAGAAAGCACATTCAAATGATGCAAATCCTCTCAGACATGGAATTCACCATGCTCAATTGACAATCCAAATGGTGAATTTGTGTGTATTCTAAATGGTAAATTCCGGCCAGACCAAAAAAGAATGTGCAAGTTATTTTATTTGCATAACTTACCACAGCGATAATCTTTCTCTTGTTAAAAGGGAGAAGGCATATCAAAAAATGTTTTTAAAAACTGCGATAAAGACGATAGTAAAAGAATAATAAAAGGAAAACAAATTGATAATTATTTGGGTTTAATAGGTGTTGGTTAACTAAAATTTCTAATGCGAAGGGTTAAATATAAAGAAATGACTTGGCTATAATAAATTGTGCTGAATATGCGATTAAAATTAATTAAGGAAAATTTTTCCGAAAACTATGGTTATTGAGGATAACTTACACATGGAAGCAGTTCAATTGCATCGACAAGATAGGGATGTTAAATGTGAACGTCAAGAGCAACCAATTAAGAGGATCAAAATAAGTGCATTTTTCTGATTATTTTAAACGCTTGTCTTAAACCACAAAAAACTTTTGCAGAAATTGCGGAAAAAAATAATAATAATATTAAATATAATAAAAAAATTCTTTGAAAAAACTAGATCCAAATGTGAGATTATTACAAAAATATAATTATCCCAAAATGTTAAAATTGCCAGCCCTATGCGCTTGTTAATATGTACCAATCCAGTTTAGGATGAATACTTAGTACAGATCAATTATAGTTGTGGTAAAATTTATATACAATTAAGTAAAATCAGGAGCGGTCCAATTAAAATATCATCACTAAAGTTGATAAAGGTGGCTGTTGATAGCTTAATAAGAGAGCTACTCAAAAGTCATTATTAAAGACTAATTTATAGTTTAAAATTAAAAAGAAATGTTCCCAACATAGTTAAGATACTTGTTTCGAATAAATAAAGCGCTATTAAGAAAAAAAGTTATTTGAAGTAATACAAATTCAAGTAAAAAGAAGTGATATTTTATCTAGGGGATATCATAAAAAACATATTTATTTAAAGATCTAAATGAAAAAGGAATCAAAATTCCATCACTTCGATTGACGAAATGCCAGGATATAAATTTGAAGCAAATGTAGCCACTATTTAGAAGACTATTAGTTGAAAAAATATTATAGAAAATAGATGTTATAGATGTTTAAAGGCAGTATCGACTCGATTGAACTAATTAATGGGAAATTTGCCATAAAATAGTGATATTAGATTTATGTATATTAAGATCAAAAATGGTTATCTGAAAGCTTAAAAAGATTATTGAAAGTTCGAATATTTGATATTACAACATTATTAGCAAAATACAGTGCAAAAAATCAAATTCTTTTCCGTACAATAACCACATATAAAATTTTCAATACTATTTCTGCACCAGGGTGATTAAAAGTTATAAGGCAACAATTGTATGCACTTAGTGGAATACAATTAGTTTAATAAATTTGGTAAATAGAGGCTTTAGAGCAGAATCAACAGGTATATTGGAAAACTTATCACGAGATCGTGATTTCAAAACTAGGACATTCCTTAACGTAAGAATTATTTTTCTAAGTATTTATTTATTCATTTGTATAACATTTGCATATTAATTGTTTTTAGGACAAAACAGGAGTATAAATAAGTTATAGTCCGACTTGAATTCTCGTCCGCTGACTCGTTTAACCTCCTTTAATAATTTATCGTTTTCAACATTTATTGACTGTGGAAACAAGAAATGTTATCATATGATGCCACGAATTCAGGAGGTGGTAGTCTACAGGAAATCACAATTTAAACATTCTTCAAAGTTAATGGAAAATGTCTTAACAATATACTACCTTTGATACAGGATTAAAGTAAGCTAATTAAACTAATTAACCACTGATTAATCAAATTCGACATATATAGAATCTCTTCCATGACTAACTCAGAATTTTTGCTTTTCTATATTCCAATTCCAGTAATAACTAAGTTAAATTTAGTAGACATGTCCCCCACAATATATGATAATAAACCTTTTGGAAAGCATTAAAGAACTCTTTGAAAGCATCAGACATTTAAATGTGTATATATGACACTAATACAATGGAGGTCAGTTATTTATATAAACTAAATGCTCCAATAATCTATCCAAAATCAAAAAATGAAATGATAATGTATAAAATCTCTGAAATAACAAAATGAAATAAAGAAATTAAAATGTATTAAATCTCTGAAATACCAATTTCAACAAAATATTGGCTTTTCATCACACAACGTCCATCAACTCAACCATTATGAAGTGAGAACCACTAATTTGATACGCATGGCATTCGTCTTCATAACGTCAAAATGTCAACTTAATTATTAATTTGATTGTTTTGTTTTTGGAAGATATGAATCTTTTACGGTCAATATAGTGTTAAAGATTATAAATGCTTATTTTACTAAATTATGTTTACACTATACAGGAAAAATGCACACTCATAAAAAAGTCCGAACAAAAATCTGTAGACTTTAGACACTATTACAGATTTTAGCTGCCTTTGAGCTTTTTATTCC
>JXPX01020362.1:0-10163 GCA_001047195.1 Sarcophagidae sp. BV-2014
AAAAGTTAACATAAACTTATTCATAGGCATTTAAATACAGACTTCTCCAAAATTAACCGTAGGCGTAAACTTGAAAATTGTGTACTTATTAGAGTTAATTTTTTCTAACTTTAGAGAACGATTCGTCTTAATTTTATTTTAGAAAAATATACTTTTTTCAATAATCATTTTCCAGATAATGCATAATTTTTTTGGGTTTCATATACAGAAGTTTAAATATTTGTTTAAAGTTTATTATTGTATTTCGAAATTTATTTGGTCACTCTGAGCTTGTTAACAATATACTTTTTTCAATAATCATTTTCCAGATNTAGATATTGCTAAATTTTTTTGGGTTTTATTTACAGAAGTTTAAATATTTGTTTAAAGTTTATTATTGTATTTCGAAATTTATTTGGTCACTCTGAGCTTGTTAACAATATACTTTTTTCAATAATCATTTTCCAGATAATGCTTAATTTTTTTGGGTTTCATATACAGAGGTTTAAATATTTGTTTAAAGTTTATTATTGTATTTCGAAATTTATTTGGTCACACTGAGCTTGTTGTTATAGAGCGAATTATTTTAATGTAATAATTTATTTTCCAAAGTTCTTTAACCAAACTTGTTTAAAAAGTGTCAGATCTTCAATATTCTCAAGACTTGCAGAGAAAAAGAAAAAAAATTGTTTGTGATAATTAATTTTTTTACTAAACTGAGGATTTTTAAAAAAAAATGCTGTTTAAAAGATGTTCAATATATTCAATAAAAATCTTGAAGCCATAACATACAAAATGAAATAAGGTTTTTTTAAATAAGTTTCGAAATTCTGCCAATGGGATATTTAAATTTGGGTGATTAAATTATATTAAATTGTTTAGAATGTTGCATAATATCTTAAAACAACTAATGAACTTAATTTCCGTCATTAGTTTATATTAAGGATTAAAAAGTTGTTCCTTTTAACAAATTTGGCAATATGTATTTATTACACTCTCTAACCCACTGTAAAGCTAAAGGTAGGGTACAAAGGTATGACCCTTATGCGGATTTGATACGATCTATCATTTTCCGATTTTTCTATAGAAACAAAAATAACGCTACGAATATACTTGAGCTATAGCTATTATTGACAGTCGTATCATATTTCTAGGCAGATGTGTATTAAAAATGAGCAATTTCGATAAAAAAAAAAAAATAGAAAAGTTATGAGTTAAAACAGAAGGACATCTCAATAATTTATTAAATATTTTAAAAAAATTTGAAAATTTTAGACATAATGAATTTATGACCGAAAATACCAATTACAATTTTGTTAAAACCATTTTTTTTTATTTATAATTTTCTTTTATATATAATTTAAATTTATAGAATTTTTATCAAATATTTTTCTTTTTTTATTTATTTTAGGTAAGTCCAAAAACTGACTACAAATGTTTTAAAGAGAAAAAAGGTAACATTTATATACCTTATTTATTTAGTTACCTATAATTGTAGATGAAATAGAAACTTTATTCACAACTAAGTAATTTTTACAAAGTTTAAAAAAACATTACTTCCATCATCGTTCATATGTAAGTCCCCGGTTGATTGTCAAAAATCGTCATTAAGTTTGTGTTTTAAAGCTATTCAAAAATCACATATAACATTACTTCCTAATTGATAACAATAACATGGCGCTCAAACATTAATAGATTTGAAATTTTTCAAAAAAATTACATTTTTACGTGTATAATCTAAAAATTATATAAACAAAACTTTTCAATACTATAAACAACATCGAACTTTCAAATTTTGTTGAAATAATTAAGATCTAGTATCCATTACATCTTTGGCAATTAAAACTTGTATTTTTTTTTGTTGTTATGTAAGGAAAATTTTTGCATTTAGTAAAAAAAAACTCAAAGATTTTAACATATGTTTAATGTTCAAAAACCCTCTTTAACACATTAATTTTATTAAACAGTGCAAGTCTGTACNTACTCAAAGATTTTAACATATGTTTAATGTTTAAAAACCCTCTTTAACTCATTAATTTTATTAAACAGTGCAAGTCTGTACCATCGTGAAATAGAGTGGTTAAAAATAAGGACAATTTTAAATTTTGCGATATCCACATGTTTAACAAAAGGTTATTTTGACAACAGTTTTGCAATTTTAACGACTTGTGTTAGTCTTTGCATCTGGTATTTTTGAAGTATTTGTAGTCAACCGAAACTAAGCGTATTTCGCATTTTGTGTAAAAACTGATTTTATTTGGCTTAAAAGAATTAGTTATTTAAAAAATAGAAATATTTTCAATTAAATATTACTTTCATATTTTGAAAACTCGTATGGTCTATTAATATCAATCATTTTTAGATAATATGAACTAAATTGAGACGTAATTAAATACTGTTCTCAAAGACAACATACATTTTCTTAAGATCAAAAAGAAATTAGAAGAGAAAAATTATGAGTTCCCTCCTCGGAAAACGTTTTCGACATTTAAGAGTCTGTTAACAAAGAATACATACATTTTCTTTTCAAATATTAATTGATATCTAAATTAGCACAATTTTTGTATTATTTTTACACAATTTTATTGTATTATAAATAAATAAAATAAGGTAAAGTATATAATACAATAATATACTTAACCTTATTTGTCTCACAAATTAAATCTTCTAGATAGAATTTAATTTTCAAAAAAAAAAAAAACAAAGAAAATATTTTCATTCTTATTCGAGATATAAAAATCACAAAACGTTAAAGTCATTTTAACCTTAACTCACCACCTGGTTTATAAATAAGTTTAAAATTAAATTATAATAAGACGAATATAGGACAACTTATATATAAGTTATCTTATATATAATGTTATGATTAAGTAATTTAAATTTTACCCAATTTTATATCTTCTTGTAATATAAAGAAAGACAGTCACTGATTTTTAACAATCGATGCCTTTGGAGGCTTTTGTTTTTTCACCCATAAATTATTTGAACAATTTGGATTATTTCTAAATAATCACATCTATGATGGTGGCTGAAAGATTAATAAAAATTTCACATTTTCATATTCAACATTGAATGCAAAAAAATACTTCTAAAGTTACTACAAATTTAAAAATAATATAAAGCCAAAATTAAGTTAAGAAAATTCTTTTTTATAGAAAGACAACAGATCGTCATAGAATTTCCTAACGATAAATAATAAATATACTTCTACAGAATATTTCCTCTTTTCTTTTTGACATGTTACAATCAAAACATTTTATTGAAAAAAATAAAAGCAAATATTACATATTACAAACAGAGAGCATCAAAATTAATATATGGTAGAAGTGGATCAAGGTCAAATGACTGACTAGTATCTTAGAATAGCTTATATGTGA
This sequence comes from Sarcophagidae sp. BV-2014, assembly GCA_001047195.1. Taxonomy (NCBI): domain Eukaryota; kingdom Metazoa; phylum Arthropoda; class Insecta; order Diptera; family Sarcophagidae; species Sarcophagidae sp. BV-2014. The sequence continues at coordinate 3,357 of JXPX01020362.1, forward strand.
GTAATCCTTAAAACACTTTTTTCTAAAACGGATCAGATAAAACTATCATATATACTAATCAGAGATATTCATGTGAATTCAAACTTGAAACTAAAAATGTACAACTTAAATAAAAGTTTATTTTGTTTTAAATATCTAAACATATTAATAAAACTCATTTCTTAGCCATTTTATTTAAAATCTTGACTCTTTTGCATTATTGCACTATTCCGTTCAACATTAAAAATTCAAAGATATATCATAGAGTTCTTAAATTTAGACCACAGATATTAAGATTTTGTAAAATTTTTATAGAATAGTAATTTTTTAACAAGAACTATAAAGTTGCTTCTCCATTTGATCATGTTTTCTATTCATCAATGTCAACATACTAATCCATTGTGCGCTGACACATCCTTAACAGATGCTAAAATAATATTCTTCGTACATCATCCCTTCTTTTACGTAGAGGTATGAAGATAAAAAGAATTTAAACTATTTTCAACCAAAAAAGCAGGTAGAAATTCTATGAAACAGATGTTTGAAATATATTATGCGCCAAAACGAAATAAATACCAAAATATTTATACTTACTTGTAAGCTTTTAATTCCTCATCCCAATGAGATTCATTTTTAGGCTCGAATTGTGCCAATTTTTCCACTTTCAAACGTTGAGCCTCATTACAAACTTCACAAAATCCATTTTGGGACTGTTGTTGAAATAGTCCCGTTGGTTGTTGTGAGGCATTAAAACGTTCCGAGGAGCGGCTACAATCTAATTGTTCATATATTTCACGATTGTAATCTCCTTCCTTGTTGAAGCCATTATATTGTTCACATGATGGACAAGTCCAACAATTGGCATCTAAATATGGCACTTTTGTGTTGTGATTACAAAACCAACAGTTGACATTGATGTTAAAACGCGAACTATAAATAGCAGCATAAAGAGAAAATAAATTGACAATTAACAAATGGTAAAAAGCGCGCGAATGAAGTCATTATTATTATTTGATTAACCAGTTTATTCGCTCAACATTTTAAAAGATAGGCACCCAAAACACATACCGTATTTTAATATATAATTTATAAATTACTAATAATGTAACAAAACCAATGGCCAGCATTGGTATGATGCTCATGGCCAATGACAACAATACATTGTTGTTCATTTTTTTTAAAACTACTTTTAACACTTTATACACTACAACTTCTTGTACTTTTTTAATTTAAATTTTATTTTAAACCGAATTTTATTAAATAAATAAATGCGACCGCACGCCTTCCAACAGTTTTTTCCAGCAAGCACGCTGTCTGACGTTTAGAGAGTGAGTGTAAATTTTTTCACCTAAACCGGTAGTTTTAATACGAAATGTATTTTCATAGTTGCAAAGTATTCGTACTAAGTTATGTTGTGGTCAGTTTTAGGGTTGACAGGTAAATTTATAAGTGCTGCTAATTTTAAAAGAAGGGTTTGCGTTTTATTTTTGATAAGATTTTTATTGCTCATAGTTTATCGTTTTAAACAATTAAAATTAAGATCTTTTTAATTTCAACTAAATTAGTATATGAAAAAAGAAAAATATATAAAAACGCACTATTTTTCAATCACAAACATAATGGAAATTTGTTTGGTTCTCTAATAGTCTTATTTTAACCAAACCAAAAATATTTTTGGCATTGAATTTTTAATAAATGAAGTGCGTTTACGTATTCCCTTTTCCAATAATTTAGAGTTTATTTCGATTTATTTGTTCTAAAAATATTAGTTTCTCTAATAATGTTATTCACCATGCATTAAATGTAGATTTTTATAATTGCGAAATATTTACTGCACAAATTTAAAATATTTGCTAAAAATGATGCTTAACCTTTNCTAAAAATATTAGTTTCTCTAATAATGTTATTCACCATGCATTAAATGTAAATTTTTATAATTGCGAAATATTTACTGCACAAAATATTTGCTAAAAATGATGCTTAACCTTTCAATTATGAGTATTAATTTGTCGAAGAAACGTAGCCACATATTAANTCAATTATGAGTATTAATTTGTCGAAGAAACGTAATTGTAACAGATATTATCAGCCACATATTAAATTGTTTTGAAATGTTTTACTAGTAAATCAACGCATTCTTTTATTGGTCATGTTATGTCAACGTAATTTTAATATCTCAATAATGCAACCCTGTACGAAATGAGATTTCACTCAGAGAACTGTCAAAATCTTATGCTAAAAAATAAACTCATTTTTAAACATCGGTGTTGCACGTGTTCCAAAACAAAGTTTACTTTCTGTGATTTGTTACGATATTAAAATAAAATCATTAAAAAATATAAAAAATGCAGCACGACGATGTAAGTAAATAATAAAAATTAAATCAATAGGTGAATTGAAATTATTTTTTGTTACAGGTTGTTTGGAGCATTATTAATAAGTCCTTTTGCTCACATAAAGTCAAGTAAGTTCTTTTTGCTATTGTTATATTAACAAGTAGTTTATAATTTCTGAAATTTGTATTTTACTTATAGAACCGATACACGTACCTTTTGTCGTCATGAATATAATTTAACTGGTCTATGTACCAGACGCACCTGTCCTCTAGCCAATTCACAATATGCTACAGTCCGAGAAGAGAAGGGTATCATATATTTATATATGAAAACCGCTGAAAGAGCTCATATGCCTAACAAATTGTGGGAACGTATTAAACTCTCCAGAAACTTTGAAAAAGCAATAACACAGATAAATGAAAATCTCGTATTTTGGCCAAAATATATGATTGCAAAGAATAAACAAAGATTTTTAAAAATAACACAATATTTAATACGTATGCGTAAATTGAAACTGAGACGGCAAAAATTAATTGTGCCTCTGTCAACTAAGATCGAAAGAAGAGAAAGTAGGAGAGAACAAAAAGCCTTAATAGCGGCTAAGATTGAAAATCACATAGAAAAGGAACTTATGGAACGTTTGAAACGTGGCACATATCAAGATATTTATAATTTCTCACAGACAGCTTTCAATAAAGCATTGGCTGCTGAAGAAATTGATGATGAAGAGGAGGCGGACGAAGATTTGGAAGAAGAACAAGAATTTGAACGTGAAATGGATGATGAAGACGGCAAAGAGATGAGAAGGGAATTGTTGAATGAAGAATTTGTGGAAGCTGATTCGGAAGAAGATATTGATGATGAAGAGGAAGATGTGGAGTATAGTGATGATGAAGATGCTTTAAGTGATTCAGGCAAAAAAGAAGATGTTGAAGTTGATAGTGATTTCGAAGTATCCGACGATGATGGAGAAGGTTCTGACATTGAGGTAAGTGAAGTGAAAAGCGATTACAAAATAGAGTACCTTAATGTAAAACGAGATTATTTGATATTAAGTTAAGAGAAAATTTCTTTCAAAATTTGATATTAAAAATTTAAAATAGCCGCCTACTCTAATTCTAGTTGTGTAGGTAAAGAAAAAGTTCAATAAGCCCCATCTGTTTATCATAGTGGGTAATTTTATTTTTTGATAATAAGCAATTCTATCTAAAATTTTTTGTTATAATATCCCATATGTGGTTACTTCTTTAAATTAACATTTATTAAAAAAACAATAAGAATTTATATTTTTATTTCGTTGGAAACTATAATATTTTTAAAAGCAATATTAAAAAGAATTAAAGAATATAAATTCAATTTAAATAAATTTTTTCGATCAAGAAGCTAGCTTGTAATTTCCATCAGATAATGTATATTTTATAGTTATTTCGCCTATTAAAGAATTACAAACATTTTTGGTTTAAAAAGTTCAGGATTAATACATGGTCCACTGGAAAGGGAATATTCNAAATTAAAAAGTTGAGGATTAATACATGGTCCACTGGAAAGGGAATNTTTTTGGTTTAAAAAGTTCAGGATTAATACATGGTCCACTGGAAAGGGAATATTCAGTTTTTATTTTTGTACAGTGTCTTTTTTTGTCTTAATAATAAAGTTAAGCATTTTTCGGTTTTGAATTATTTTTACACATAAAAACACATTTTTATTATATTAATTGACTACATTAGACTATATAGAGTCACCGGAAATTATACTCATCAGAAATTCTAGTCCATTTACATTTATTGCCCTATTTTTTTTAACTTCTTCAATATGTGAGACATATTTACTAAATTCATCGGAAATTCTATTTCTAATTTTTTTGTAGCAATATATTTTGCGATAGATTTTCTATGGAATTGATTTTCTATGGCATAGATTTTCTATGGAATTGAGATGCGGTGATTGTGCATTAAAAAACGTTAATTTCTTTGTTCGTGTATCACTACGTCATGCTTTTAACTGTGTGTTTTGAGTCGTGGTCGTGCTGGTTTTTTTTCTGCATATTTCAGTATTACATTTTCCATTATATATTTTATATATTCTCCATTATGCAAGTTGTTTTAAGAATTGAGGCCCTATCCATGGCTATAAAAACATCCTAAGACTAAAACATTTTCTTCTTGGTTTTCTACTATACCGACAATATCGTTGAAGTCTACGTATTGCCCTAAATCCATCAGAACTTTTCAAATTAAACTTCAACTAGTAAGAGTAAACTTGGTTATACTATAGTTTATGTGTTCCTTTGCAAACTCAAGTCGAGCTATTATATTTTTCTGAACTTTAGATCTTTGGATAAATCTGAATGAAATATATACATTTTATTACGCAATATCCTTAATGGTATAAAGGATCCTTTTTATGTAACGCTGTGTTGCGTGGACATACCGTTTCCAACCACTATTGTGCAAATGAACTTGGAGCACAAAAAGGCTTATAATATCCAAAGTAACACTTCGATTAATATCTTTTCAAAATAAAAGTTGTTTATAGTCAAATTTGTACTTTTTATCGAGGATAGAACGCGATAGTAAATATTAATCAAAAAATCTTTTTGTTAAACCCTTATTTAATCATCGCTTTACATTAAAAAATAGTTTTAAACCCAGTGAGTTTGTGTATGTTCCTAAGCTTTAAGATAGCAAGTACAAATTTGAGCCTGTGTCATTTATAATAGGTCATTATATACAGAGTCCAAATCGTTTTAAATTAAAATTTAAATTTTCAGCTTATTACAACTAGGTTACCCTTAAAAATGAAAGAAAAAATGTAGGCGATGTAACTTCATCTACTGGCTCTTCAAGCTCCACTTTACCAAAATTATTAAACACGCCTTTTAATAAAGTGTTTTCATTGATTGATATATTCTTTACAATGCTGGTTTGATGCTCTTGAACTATTGTAGGATTATTACCCAACTAAAGAATCTAACGGAGTCAAATAAAGATTTTTGACTATTTTTAAAAGCTCAATTTTTTGTCGTGCTGTGTGATAAGTAGAATCATTCTGTCGAAACCACTTTTCTAAATCTAAATTCCAAATTTAACAAAATACGGATTTTCCAATAAAGATCAAATAATAGGTAAATTTTTTCTTAATCCTGGGTTGGGTCATGAAAACCAATAAATGAGATACTTCAATATAAGTAGTTGCGTGGAGTGGCTTAAAAAATGTCAAACAATTTAATTTTGTTCTTTTTTAAATATTTTGTAATTTAAANTTTGTTTTCTGATATTTTCCGATTTTTCGCCCCAAAAAATATTAAAGGGATGAAAAACTTATTACCAATAAAAGAATATACACAATTTTTAAAAATCATTGCAAACAATTTAATTTTGTTCTTTTTTAAATATTTTGTAATTTAAAGTTAAATATATGTTTATTATTATATGATGTTAAATATATTTAAACAGAAGTTTCTAAATTGCTGCCACGGAAAATCAGCAATAAAAATATTTTATTATCGATCCAACCATAAACACTACACATTAGCTTACTAACGATGTAGGACTCGTTCTTTCAGAAATGTCTAAATTAACAATAAAAATAGACAATCATTAGTTCCAGTATATTAATCTAAGTCAATAATATTATATCTGGCTAATTTTTATCCGATTTCATATAATGATCTGGACTCGCAATATTTAGAACGTGCCATCTTTGAGCAATACTCAATTCAAAAAACAAACTTTGTGTGGAAGTGAGAAGTTTTCTTAGTATAAAATATATTTTTTTCTCTTACTCCCACTGGAGCATAAGGCGTAATAGCGATTCGTTAGCAAGATAAATTTCAGAAAAGTGGGTTGCTAGCCCTCTTTTATATGAATTGTGATAGGGCTGTTATTTTCGTGTCCAATCCCACGTTGCAGTCATGCTTCAGCCAATCTTTATTTATCATTTACCTACTTGCCTGAGACATCAAGATCTACTGAGACCATTCAGGTTACATGTCTTCTCACTTGAGCTGTCTGCCAGCGGAAGCTGGAAAACCATTGCACGGCAAATAATTGGTCTAGGATTGGAAGTAATGAGCTACTTGGACAATAAAAAGAGGAATCATTTCTGGTCACTTCCAAGTGAATGGCGGTCAGAAACTTTCTACACTAAGTTCCTCTGCGGAAGGTCCCATGTCCCTATTCTATTAGTTTAAAATATGGCTCATTAAGATTTTTATTTGCAATATTCCATCATGATTCCAAACTGAAAAAGAATTATATGTAGTTGGCTTTACTAGTTTTTCTTATTTCTTAAAAATATCCAACTTCTTTAATTTTTGTTAAACAGAATGGATGGTAATATTTTTTATTTTTATAGTAAATCACAAATATTTTCTATATTGCAAGATTTATTAATTAGTATATTTATTCAAAAATAATTTTAAAATAGAAACATCGAATAAAAATTTACTTAAAAATTTTGGTTACAAATACAATTGAAGTTTTTAGCAATA
>JXPX01020448.1:86-12338 GCA_001047195.1 Sarcophagidae sp. BV-2014
TTTTAATGAAGCTATTGCTTTCCATAAGGAATAATCATTTATTTTCTTTGGCGATAAATTTTTTATTTACATAAAAAAGATATTCATTTTATATTGTTTAATTTTTTTTTGAGTTTTTAGGGGTGGTAATCTAGTCTGTAATGAAATATAGTTTATTTAAAAGAAATAAATGTATCCTTCGAAGAAAACAGTTACATTTTTATAAAGTAAAATTATAATAAATCAAATATAAAGTAAGTAAGTTTGATTAAATAATTGNAAGAAAACAGTTACATTTTGTAAAGTAAAATTATAATAAATCAAATATAAAGTAAGTAAGTTTGATTAAATAATTGCTTATGTATATAAAATAAAAGACAGAAGTTTTACTACATTAAATAAAATTAATCAAAATAAACTAATATTAAAAGAAATGAATAATATAAAACAACTCATAAGATCAATTTCTCTATGGAAAGTCAAGAACATGTAGTTTTGAAGTCTCTTTATTTAACTGGTTTCATCTGTCTAGATTTATTTGAAAATAATGTAGTATTGTTTTATTCATTGTCGGAATTTTAAAATAATTGTGTATAATGTGATAAGAAATATACCAGTNATTGTGTTATTCATTGTCGGAATTTTAAAATAATTGTGTATAATGTGATAAGAAATATACCAGTAAGATTTTAATATTATTCCTAGAGGTTTTAATTGAAAAAATTGCTTTTATGAGTTAAATAATAATTTCGGTACAATTATTACACATTCAAAACTTAGTAAAGTTGTTTGTATTTTGAACTTATTGAAAAATTTACTGATTTTGTAAAGAGTTCGACCGCTACTGTATAAAAGTTCCATCACCATTAACTAAGATTGAAGCAATTGTTATCGAAGGTCACCTAAAACCTTTTTGTTAATATGGGCATCAATTGTAGTCACATCTACTACTCGGTAGTCGTTTGTCTAAAGGCTTAAATAAATAATTACCTATATCTGACGGTTGTAAATAGCAAGATTTTTTAGTCCACAAACTTATCGAAATCAAAACTTATACATGATTTACCAGTAGTTGTAGAATTAAAATGCAATTGATTCATTTTTAGATAAATAAAGAATCAACATTCTGTTCTTGCGTAAATATTTACTTGTATTTGTGTATAAAACTGATATTAAGGGCAATAAAACCTACATAGTGTTGGCCCGGATTTTCCCTATTTTTATCTTTATTGTCCATGCGTAACAAAAATGTTATTAAAATGATCCTCCTGATCTATGTTGTCATGTTTATAAATATTAAATCAATAATAGAGATAAGCACATCAACCAACCAAGGTATACATCATTCATAACCCATTTGTCATCATTATCTCAATTTGTCAGTTACGAGCCATCAACATATAACCGTCATTTTTATATTATAAATATAAACACACGTTTTAAATCACAATACTGTTCTTAACTTATATTGTATAGTATTTCACATATATATTTTTTTTATTGTTTTGCTTATTGTTCTTTGTTATTAAACTTTTTGTTTTGTTTCATTTCGGCGTAAGCTATTTTTAATTTTATTCAGTTATTGATTTTGTTTATTCTTCATATATGTTTTTTGTTTTTATTTAAAAAAAAGTGGTAGTTGTCTTAGAAAATTAAATTATCTAAAAATCTTAACAGCTACCAAAAGCGTTTGTAAGTATATAAAAATGGGAATGAAATTAAGGTTAGCACGGCGTAATATCGTATGTTCATTGTTAACTTTTAATACTGAAAAAATTAAAAGAAGAACAAGTGATGTATTTTAATCAGCAGGGAACGGTATATGAACGTAACCAGATTGTAGGGCAGCATCAGCTAACATCTCTTCTAGATCCTTCAACAAAAGCATAATACAAGCATTTATTTGTATGCTAAGGTTCAAGTTTTTAATAAATAATTTTCGATTTTAATATATTAAGATACATTTTGTTATATTAGATTGTACTTTATATAATATAGAAAATCAATCANTTGTATTAAGATACATTTTGTTATATTAGATACAATTTTATTGTACTTTATATAATATAGAAAATCAATCAAATAAATGGATTTTTAAAATTTACTGGTTGAGTGTAACTTTACATTAGCTGGATCTCATTTTCCAATTGTATTAAAAACTTGAATAAAAATATGGAAATATATTTATAAATTGTCCGAATATGTTTTATTGTTGTATAAAACATTTCAAATTTGTCGAAACCATATTAGTTTATTACAATTCAAAGTTTTATTTTTGCAGAAGTATAAAATATTTGTTTCAAAATATTAGAAAATATTTCGATTTTTTTTATATTAATATAATTTATACATAATTTTGTAACCAAAAAGAAAATGTTTTGACTTTATGTATTAGTTAAATATTATTTAGTCATAAAAAATTAATTTGAATTAGAACAAAAATAATATTAACACATGATTTATAATGTTTTTCCTTTCGGAAGGACAAGTTGTTTTATAAAATATTTAAAGTCTAAGTTTTTTTTTTTTAATAATCATCACTTTAGGGGAATACATTTGCAAAAATTAATTTTAGTTATATCTTTAGTGTTATATTTGTTGTTTTATATTTGTCTTTTGAAATGTTGTCATTCGCATATTATTGCGACTTATTATTTGCTACAATTTAAATATGGATTTTATTTCGATCTTATTTTTGTTTGTTATTGCATGTTAGAATGTTCAACAAGTAACTTGTTTGATATTCTTAAGCTGTACGTCCATTTTTAAAATTACTAATTTCAAATATATTTATAAACACTGCCAAACAAGTCTACTCAATTTCTAACACTCGTTATTACAGTCATCGAAACCCTGTTTATTAAAATATAATTTTCAGCACATAATTTATTGTTTAGGTTACAAATGGGCACTAAAAAAATTATATCTCCTATAAATTTACCGAAAAAAAACTAATTTAAGGTAAATTTTGGCGTTTTAATTTTAAATTCACTTAATTGGTGATTAATTATTAACTTTATTCATTGTTGCCTATAATGGTATAATAGCTAATAGCCCACCGTTATTAAACTGCAAAAACTCATATATTTACTTAGATATTGGAACTAATAACTTACGCATATAAAGAAATATTATCTTGCAATTATAAAACTCTATATATAGGCGTTACTATGTTAATCTATTTTTGGGTTTACAAGCATAAAAACNAAAACTCTATATATAGGCGTTACTATGATAATCTATTTTTGGGTTTACAAGCATAAAAANTTATATTTTTGTAACATGTTTATATTTCATATTGAAAGAATGGTACTTAAAGATAACAATTTATTTTATTATGATTTTGACNGTATTCCATATTGAAAGAATGGCATTTTAAGATAACAATTTATTTTATTATGATTTTGACTAATTTAAAAAACAATTTTTATTAAATAAACAACTGAAATGTATAAATAAAATATAAATAGTTTAATGTTATCAATACCAGAGATTTAGAAAGTTAACCGGTGCCTATGTTGTTTTTTTAAATAAATAAAATTTAAAAACATTAAATGTTTCCTTAATTTTTTCCTAATTTGTTGACTTACCGCAAAACACATTAGTTTACCAAGAATTAGGGCAGATTATAAATCTATTAAGTATAAATACGTTGTTTTTGTTATTTGAGACTGCAATATACCACTGACAATAAATATACTAACACACATTAATTTGTATCCAAATTTAACGAATACTAAAAACAAAACAAAAACTGAGCAAAAACAAACGAGTGTAAATATAAAATTTTAAATAACAGATTAAATGTCGGAGATGTTCTCTATGCTTAAATTACACTTTTTATTGTACAATTTCAGCTAAAAAGTACAACCTATGTCTACATAATGTTACAATTGGATAGCGTATATATATGGCTATACCTTAAGTTGGATGTAATTATCTTAAGCTTAAGATATATTTCTGCTTATAAAGGCCGGCTAAACACAATTAGATGTGAGTTGCAAATGTGTTGTTTTTATCGATTTTTTTATTATTTCCTCCAATTTCTTATTTTCCAAACTTTTTTGCATTTTTGGTTATAACTCTCGAATCCCTTAACCGATTTCGCTCATTTTTATTAGCAAAGTTATTAGAAAGGTTTCATCATCGCCATTATTTCTCATTCCAACAGACAGACAAACTAACATGTTTTATTGATTCTACAATTGATCATGATCGCGAACATATATAGCTTTTAGGTATTTGCGTTACAAACGGAATGACAAACATGTATATTCTCTCCAGGACAGAGAATTTAAATTACAAAAACATCGGATTGTTTTTTTATATACACATAATCAATTNGGACAGTGAATTAAAATTACAAAAACATCGGAATGTTTTTATATATACACATATTCAACTAAAATATTGATTTCAAAGCTAATTTTTTTTATATCCGATATTATTATTATCCGATATTTAAGAATACCAGATTTAAATGTAACAACATATATAAATTCGTATATTTNAGAATAGGCAGATTTAAATGTAACAACATATATAAATTCGTATATCTTCGTATTAAATTATATATGTCAAGATAATTATTTACATTTGTACTTATATATGATTGCATACCATTTTTAACGGTCAAATGAATTGAACACAAATTAACCATACAATTTACTACAGAAGACTATGACTATCTTACCACACCAAAATAATAAAAGTTAACCGGCCTTATATAAGCTTTAATCAAATTAATCTAACCTACATCAGGCTCTCAAAACTGTTTCTGGATCTACTTCTTACAATTAGTTGGAATATCTGATCTATAAATTAAATATACTAATTAAAATCTTTTCTAATACACTATTTATATACGTGATTCTTGGCATATGAGACACGAAGTATGAATTTATATTATATCGACATTATTATAATTATAAATTAACATAAAAATTTAATACAAGTCGGGTAAACAAAAACATATTAAATGATACATTGAAATTATATCTTTCATTTTTAATTTGAATCTATCTACCTCTTTATGAAAATATCAGGTTGAGTCAACACTATGCCGAATTCATAATAGTGTTTGGAGTATGAGTTGAATAAACGGAAGTATATGAAGACACTTGTTCTGCGTAATGATTTTGACGAAGTTACACATAAAAAGTATCAATTTTCTATCAATTATAAAATATTATATATAGTGATTTATTTACAAGCTCCCAAGAGTCTCAACTTTTATGTTTCTTTCGTTTTTTAATGAATTTTTGTTTTAATATTTTGTATTTTGTTATTTCATATAAAAATATATATCTCATATTGTAGTTATTTTTATGATATTTTCAAGAATTATTCCATTATTGGTAATAATTAGATCTTAAATGTCGATTTCACATAATGTTATTTGCATTATGATGAACGTTTGCATAGACGAAAAAGTACAGTTTATAGATGTTATGTGAATAATTAAATACTAATGTATCATCTCTAGCTCTCAACTATTAATTTATACTAAACTATCTGTATAACATACTACAATAAAAAATATGAAGTAAGCTGATCGACCGGCTTTTTGTAGTAAAAACAAAAAACAGAAAATAAAAACACTGATAAAATAATAAATAACAATATACAGTCAACAAAACCAGAATATCATAACAAACCTATTGGCCCATACACACCAACATACTAACTATGGACTTTGTAAAACTGATTGTAAAGTTGGAGAGCAGAGAAATGTGGTATATTTAGTACTCAAAATCGACGACAAGCAGCGGTGTTTAGTGTTAGTAGATAGCGCCTGAAAATTATACTCAAAGCCTAAGGCAACCAATGCAACGAAATATTAATTGATCTTCAGTAGTACATTGAGCTCAGTTTAGTATTGACTGTGAACCGGCGAAGTTACAAAATTATATAAAGTTTCATTTAAAAATTGAACGGGAGATTGTTGTTTATTTTTATTCTTATTAAACTAATCAAGAAATATAAAAAAAAATATAAATTTAAAAACGTTAAAAATGCCTATGCAACCAATTAAATTCTATTATGATTTTTTAAATCAATCCAGTCGAGCTTTGTATATACTTTTGAATGCTTCGAAAATTCCATTTGAAGCTGTGCCAATATCTGTATTAAAAGGTATGTTATAGTTTCAAATATACAGACAGAAGCACCATATAATCAATGTAGTTATATCCTTGCCAAAATAAATTTGTGGTGAAAGCTTATTCATATAAATGTGATTGACGCCAATTAACATTCCATTAAAAAAAAAACAAAATCACAATCATATTAAAAATATTATTTTAAATTTAACACAATTTAAAAAAATGTGTAAAATCTACCTCAGTAGTTTTTTTTTTAAATTTAGTAGATTCTTCAACATAAAGGTGCTTAAAATTGTATTTATATTTTAAATTAAAGCATTATGTATCTTGAATTAGACTGTAGGTGTGATAAAGTTATTTTGAATCTTTAAGGACGCACATCTTCCATTTTAAATTTATAAAATTGGTTAATTGTGCATATATAAATTTATTAAAATTTTTTATACTAACAAAGCTAAACTTCCAAAATTTTTTCTTTAAAAACTAATTAAAAAGAGAGAAAAAAATTATTAATGTTTTTTAAAAAAATTTTACCCGGCAATACGCATTCCATGAAAATTTTAAAATAATTAAAAAATCTTATATCAATAATATTAAAAATTAAATTTACACAATTTGAAAGAGTTCCTTTAAAGTTCCTTTAATTTAAATAAATCAAAAAGTATCATTATTTTTAAACTTTTAAAATTTTAATTGTTGTAATATAAATAAACAAAAAGGGCTTAATTACATCATTATGTCATTTTAATTCGACTGTTAGTATGTAATTTTCAATATATTTTTGTTAAGAAGAATTTTAACTGGTTTAAAAGGAAACGAAGAAAAAATAATGTTAGAGGGCATCATATTTGGTATTTCAAACTTATAAAATCAGTTAATTGTGCATATAAAATATTATTATTTTTTTAATTTAAAAAATCTAATTTTCCCAATTTTCCCCTAAGGGCTTGGTTTTTTAATTTACAATATAAAAAAAATTCCATTTTAAAAAACATATGATATGCATAGAATTTTTTTTGTATTTGTTTGACATTTTTGACATTGATTATTTGTAAATTTTGTCCGATTATATGTAAGTTTACCAATGCAAAGAATAATGTTGTAGTTTTCTTTATTATGTAGAGAGATTAGAATATTCAATGTAAATAAAATCGAAAAACATAAATTAACTAATTTTTTTTAGTTTAATGCACATACATTTCAACAAAAATCTTGTCTGATTATTCCATGGAGCCACAGTGTATAAAGAGTAGTGAAGTTAATGTTATTGATTGACGTTATTGTACACTCGAGTTCGATTTACCCATAGTCACTTGACCAAGACCAAATATTAACTAAAAATAAGATTCACAAATATAAATGTTCAACAATAGATGCGTTTTTTTTCTATCTATATTATTTTATAACATGCATTTAAATTCGTAACGAAAACATGTCTTATATAAGATTTTAACAAATATTTTTTGGATTGTAAACAAATATTACCATTACATTTGTAACATATCGTAAATTTATAATTGTATATAATATTATTAAATCATACGACTAAATAATCATACTCGTTTATGTATTGAAACGCGGTAAAATCTATCTTTGTTTTTCTAACACCTTTTATGAAGATTTGATGAAATTGCACTATATTCAAAATTTCTTCTACTTGTTAATTTTAACAATTTATAAACCAGTTTATGTAAAAAAAAATTGACAGACACCTTTACCTAGCTAAACAAAATTTTATAAAACTCTAATTAACATACGTTAATTAATAGATTAATTTTAATATTCGAAATTGATCTATATATATAGACCTATTGGGCATTGGGTGTCAAAAAAGGTATATTGAGATAAAAACAACTTTGATATCATGTGTAAATGAAAAGTTTAAAGTGAATGCACTTCAACAAATAACAAAAAAACAAAACAAATAATTATGTTTAAATAAAAATTATTTCTGATAAAAAATAAATTTAAATAAAAAATGTTGATCTTGATACTGGTCAGTTGTGCTTCAGTGACCAATCAAGTTTATGTTCTAAATATTATATTTTTTTAATATGAATATTAACTTCATTCTGCATTTGATTAGATTTGGTATATTTTCTTATATTTACCTCGATGCTAATCTGATTGATTTATATTTTTTCTCATTTGACATAAAGCTAACCCAATTTAATATTCTAATTTTAATTTAAAAAGTTTATAAATATAGAGTATAATGCAAAAACATAATTTCTTCTATGACTTTATCTTCATTAAATTGTTTCGTAATTTTATGTTTGCATTTAAAGATGTTTTTATTTAATAATATTTTAAATAGTTTTTTATTCGTTCTAAAGTGATAGTTAATTTTCGAACGATTAAAACATAGTTGTTTTATTATTCGAATTCAAATAAAACACTAACAATTGACGAACCTTGTTTTTGTCATCAACATAAAAAAGACATACGCAGATTTGTTTGGACTATGTAATAATTTAATGTATTTTTTAATTGTTTAGGTGAACAAAAAAAAACTTGTTAAGCGTAGTATTTTACTCGTTTTAAAACCGGTTTATTTCGAAAATCGATTTTATTTAAATTGAAATGAAAAGGTTGAAAAAAAACTGACTCGCAATTAAAAGAATGATATATGGCATGGTTTTTCGTAGGTATTTAAAAATATGTAAATGTATGCATAGTGGAAAAAAATTAAATGCATTAAAGTATCATAGAATATTGTTAATGAAGATGAACTTTTTATACCTAACATAACAAGCAAATCTAAAAAAACACTTATGATGTAACCACTGATCCAAAGGTTAATAAGATGAATAACCCATATGTGAAATTATGTGAAAAATATTATTATCAAATCTTCTTTTTGACTGAAAATTTGTTGACACGTTTAACCTAAAATTCTGCAAATTTAGTTTCTTTCTATTATATTTGAAAACTTTGGAATTTTTTTATATTTATATGGGTGTGGTCTCTGAATAATATTAAACATTGCATATATAAAACAAAATAATAACAGTTTCTGAGCAATATTTTATTAATAATGTGAAACATATGTCATTTTGGCCCATTAGTTAATTTATTTAAAAGTAAACCTATGCATATATAATTGCAATGCAAGGGAATATTAGGGAAAAAAAGCTCCTACTATATAATCATCTTTTTAAAATTATGAAGATATACATTGGCGGAGGATAATTCAATGCTTTAATTTTGCAACTACCACGTTAAATAACTGTTTTGTTTTGTATTTTTTGGCGAGAAAAAGTATATGGTTATACAAATAAATAAAAACTATACTCTCGAATTTTTAACAAAATCTTTTGTTTTTGTTAAACACGAATTTATATTTAAATTCGTGTTAAACAAAAAAAAAACGACGGTTAGTAATTTATGGGACTCCCTAATACATACTAAAAGTTAATCGAAATCAAAAGTTGCACAATTTATAAAGAGTTGTGTTTATACTTACACCATTAAAATGTTTATTTTATTGCCTTAGCACTGAAATTCTGAAAGAAAAAATATGTGTTTTATTGTAAGCCACTTTGTTAATAAAGTTTCCATATTGTGGACATTGAAACTTGCATACGTTAACCTTCAAATCGTTCATTGGTCTAATAGTTTTATAAACAAACACACTGTTGTAACGGAAAACATAAAGTATTTAAAATGATCATTGTTGTCAACTTTAATTAAATATAGTTTAATAACACTTAAAATCGCTAGAAAAAAATTAGCTACGCAAAAAGAAAGACCGTTACTAAAGAGTGTTGTGTGGTAAAAAGAAAACATTTTTATATAAATAAAAAAGAAAACATTTTTAGCACCATTAAAACCAACGGTATTAACTTCATTTTAATAAACACCCACTAGCTTTCGCTTATTTGAAGATTTAGAAACTAAAGTTAAAAATTGTAAACTGCTTTGTTTCAGAATCGGTCGACTTAATCAGATTGGATAAATGATTACTAAATGATAACTGTTGTGCAATTGTGAAGTCTGACAATATCCTTTACTTTTTAACTATCCAAGTAATTAAGAAACTATAATTATTATTATTTCTCATAAAGCGATACGCCACACATTTGATTAAATTAACAAACATGTATGTGGCGATTTGATTTATATTTTTATCAAAATTCTTTAATAAAAATTAAAAAATTGTTTTATTTTGATATTGAAAACCATTATAGCTTTTTAAGCATATCCTAATAAATTTTTTTACTCTAAAAACGAATTAAAAAAAACGAACTCAATTTTTCTTTTCCAAACTGATATTGGGATAAATTGTGTAAGAAACTCTTAAATAGATGTATAATGTTCGTTCTTTTTTGAATGATATTGGACTTGATACTAGAAAATGAAAATTTAAGCATAACTGAATAAATTAAAAATTAAAGTTTTCAAACTTTCGTCTCTTAATTTCGACTCTTAATAGCTGCTTGCAATTAAGAGTCGATTATATGCATTTGATTGTATAGTAAATAATAATCTAATAAAAATTGAAGTAATGTCATCACTAGGGAATTTAATGAAGTAGATTTGTAAAAAAACCTTCAAGTCTTGAAGAAATAACATCAAGCAAAGAGCTGCACTAGTAACATTATTAAGCGCTTGTAAGCAAGCAGTATTTTCAAGTTGTGACAGCTCTCAATTAGCCCCTAAACTTCGGAAAATAATATATATTGGAAAATCATATTGTACCAATATATTTGTTGGCACTTGTATTTTTTACTGGACAAAATATTAAAACATTTTAATATATGATTTACATCAGCAAAAATTAGTTATAATTTAAAATTTATTTTTTAATAATTTCTGGTTATTTATACAAAATCATTTAAGTGTATTAAATCAAAAGTTTAAATTACTTGTTACATTGCATTGNTTTATTTATGACTATGACAATATTTGTTTTTTAAAATTCAGCATATATTATTCATATTATAAAATCTCTGTCAGATATTTCTTTATTGAAATATCTGACAGAGAGAGTTTCAAAAAATTTCTAATATCATCTTGTCCGTTATATNGAATATCATCTTGTCCGTTATATAACATTAACAGTGATGCACTGTGTTAAATATGAATTATTTAAATCATAATGGAATTTTTTTATTTACACGTAATATTTGTTTGCAGTTAAAGTGAAATACTCATATGTAATTTAATAATTATTTAATTAAGATTTACGATTGGCAATAGGATAAATAAAATTAATAGAATAATAATAGCAAAAAAATAACTTTTTTATATCAAATTTTATTGTCAATGTCACATTGAATTTGTGAATATTTAAGTACAGGTATATTTAAAATATATTTTTCGGTACGTTTTACTGCATTAATCTAAAAACTTTCCTTGGTAACAACTTTTGATCTAGGTCTTGCACTCTTATAACTAAAAGTAATAATTGATTAAATAAAAAATAATATAAACAAAATAACAATAGAAAAATCTTTGTTCATATATATTGATTTTTAGTACTATGACAATAATAACGTACTAATATTTAATTCGTTTATATTATCAACCACTTAAATTAATAATTAAAAAAATATTGTAGTTGACATTGATAAGATTTTTATAAAACATATTAAAGATAATAATTATCTTTGTTTACATTTTATTTCTTTTTTAATTTATAAATTTCTTGAAAATTCACCGTAAAGACATAATTTTGCATTAAATAACAATTTTGAATATTCCAATAGTGAAAAGATCTTAAAAACTATTTATATACAACTATTTTCTAAAAATGGGCTGTTTTTATTCTCCAGCTCTTCATTAGATATTAAAAGTTGTTTGAAAGGAATAAGTAAAACTAGCGACTTTATGCATTTATTTAAAAAAACAATAAATTAACATGTTATTGATTTCATAAAGAACAAGAACTTTTTTCAAAACAATATAATTTTCAAACACAAAAATATCACATATGAATTCTAAGACGATTTAAAAATGACCGTTTTGATAATCTGTTCTTCAACACACTTAAAAGTCATACAGGTCTCAGATAGCGAGATTGAATAAAATTATTTTTTAATTAAATTGTAAACANAACAATATAATTTTCAAACACAAAAATATCACATATGAATTCTAAGACGATTTAAAAATGACCGTTTTGATAATCTGTTCTTCAAAACACTTAAAAGTCATACAGGTCTCA